>JAINUV010001141.1:0-167570 GCA_020205505.1 Panax japonicus
CATATAGTTTATTAATTATATTTAATTTACAAACAGAAGTCAAAAATTGATATTTTATGGGCAAGAAAAAACTTTGGCATGCTTAAGTTGTAAATTTATATGAGATGTCAGATGAGGTGTGTTTTTATTTTTATATGAGAGTTGATTGATCATTACATTTATAGTGTAAGAGTGATTTAGATCTCTAATTCTCAACTCTTTCTCTCCTCCTTCTTTTCGATCTCATCTTTATCTTCTTTAGGGACGCAAAAACTGAAAAAAACCACATCTCCATAGCCCATTTGTTGAAGAAACTCGTTCAGAGTCATGGGAATGACTAAAAGGACGATGAAAGGATTTCCCTGGATGAAGGAAAGTGGTACAAGTATAAATTGATTCTTGTTTTATTATTTAATCAATTATTTTAGCAACATGTCACAAGTCACGAGTTTGGCTTATCAAAATATGTCATTATCATTATCTTTATTATATAAAGACAGAAATCTGAAATTCTCACACTAGGAATCAAAAGTATTTGCATAAAAGCAATGAGCAATTAAACAAACAAGATCACATTAGACAGCCTAATATTTAGACTGAGATCATATCTACACGTGGACAATAAAAAATACATGCTAGTGTTTTGAAGGTTTTACGTGATGAAATATATTTGAAGGCCTATATAGAAATAAGGAAAAACCGAAGTAGGCATTTACTGAGAGAAATTCTCACCTGCAAAACACATTCAACTAGAGAAACCATATATTTCAATATGTAAAATAAGTAATTTAAGATATCCCTAATTATATATATATATATATATATATATATATATATATATATATATGGGGTATGATCCATAACATGAATTTGCTATGGATCCACCATTAAAAACAAGAATGAACGATCAAGATTAAAAATTAAAAATAGACACATAATAACGGATGCTAGAAAAGCATTTAGCGTCTCCTATGCTAAACACCCTAAACCCTATTTATATTGGTTAAGCCAAACTCTTATTCTAACTAGGGTCTACTTTTGAGTTTTTCATCTTGATCATTCATTCTTGTTTTCAATGATATAGATGCCTTAGATGGTGTATGCCCTATAAAGATCCATAACAAATACATGCTATGGATCATTCCCCCCCCCCCCCCTCTCCCTCTCTCTCTCTATATATATATATATAAATATTTGAATACCACCAGTCTCATTGGTAACTGAAACATTAGTACTCTACAATTTGAAAGTATGTTGAATGCATAAGGATACCTTTTACAGTCTACATAAAGGAGCTAACAGTATGAATCAAATAAGTTAAAAGTACAATACAACCACCAGAGAGGCTGAGAATAGCATACACTAAATGTAAAACTTGAAAAACAGATGATAAGCTCTATGTCAAGGACAATAAACTACAGGGGAGGCCAATTAGAAGGTAACTCTGATTTTACAAGTTGTTCTGGTATTCTCAGCAACGTTCAAGGCATGGATGTGCTAGTCTTGGACTGCCTGCATGAGTGCAAAAGAAAAAAAAAATCAATTCAAGCTATACACAAGGCAACGCAAATTAGACGAAACATAACTGCAGATCATTTAAATTATCAATCATGTAAGAAAAGACTTGCCTATAATGCCATGCTTGAAACAATAATCTCGTACAAACCGAATGACAATGTCTTCTGTCCTCTAAACAAGAACACTAGAATCATTCTGCTGCTCAACATCCTTAATAGTTTCAAGAGAAGACTGAGGAACAACCTCGATGGCTGCATTAGATGGTTGTGAAGCATTATCCCCAGTCGCATGAGAAAGTTGCTTCTCATCAACCGCTTCAGCTGCAGGAGGGAACTGTGAATCATCAACCTTGTTGGCAGCATGGCAAACCTGTGTTTCAACAACCTTGTCGGGTACATAATACAGTTGTGCATCATCAGCCTCGCTAGCTGGAAGGCATGGCTGTGAATTATCCACCTCATTATTAACGTGATATAATAGTGAGTGATCAGCCCCAATAGGCACAATACACAACTGCGAGTGAGCATCCTCAGCTGCTGCATAGGACAGCTCTGTATCATCTTTCCGCTTTCGTTTCCCAACACCCTTCTTACCCTCTCCTTCCCTCTTGCCCTTTTTCCAACTTCATTCTGTGGGTTGGCTACCTCCATTATCGTACTTCCAACCTGGTCCCTCAAGCTTTCATGAGCAAGATACCTTATTCTTGTGACAGCATGTAGTTGTTGATCATCCATCCCTTGTGTTGGAAGCATATCCGCGGCTACATGCGCAATGTCCCTCAATGCCACATTCTTTAATAGAAGTTATCATAAATGACAATTAGAAAGTGAATAAAATAAAAACGTGAGCCAGTACGGAATATGTGCGCGCACATATATATATATATATATATATATATATATATATATATATATATATATATATATATATATAGATAGATGATAGAATATACTGTTAAGAGGAGAGGGTATACCAGTCTTTGAAATTAGGATGATATAGGTACAGGCCTTCCTACTAATCTACGTGTGATGTTCAAGTACCAAGGAATGTAGTCATTTTCGTCTACATCTAAATTGATGTCAACAACTCGAAGATGACGATCTATCCATTCTGTTAGCTCCGACTCCATTTTTACTGACAAGTCCACACCTCCATCCACTCCTCCATCCACTCCACGGCTCTTCCTCTCCCACCTCTGCACATCTTGTGGTATTAGTTGTTGAATGCTGAATTGCCTTAAGCAGCGATCAGGGAGGTGTCTTTCTGCCTTGTCAAAACATATCAACATTGTATTTGATCTCCCAAGAATCAAATTGTTTCTTATATCTTCCGGTAAAGCCACAGGATTTATATTTGAGTAAGGACACCACTCCACCTGTATATTATAACGAAATATTATCCCATTATTTGTGTTCAAAAAGGAAGTTTGGGCATGATTAAACTTCATATAACGCAACTTACATCAGATGGCTTTAGGGAGTCTAATGATTTACGATACAATGCTACATCACGGTTGGTTGTCGGACCACTTTGTTTTCTTTTCCACCCAAGTACAAATGGAAAACAATCATGGATTGGATCTCGGTTAAGCTTTGGGCAGCCAACATTCAGGTGATAGTAACTCCAGCACTACAAGATAAAATAACAAATAATGTGTATCATTTAACTTAAAGCATCTCTTACATGTAATATATCAATTGAACAGTCTGCGTACATTCTCTCTGTCTTAAAGGGCATTTGTCCAGGCAAGTAAAGGGGAAGAATAAAGGGAAAGCGGGAAGAATGAAAAAAGGGAAATAGAAGCAAGAATGACCTGTAGCATTGTTAAACAGCCGCTAATGGTGGTCTGAGACTTGAGGGATGCATTACCAAGCGCTCTATACAAGAATGGCAATGCTGCTGCACCCCACGCATACTTTCCAGCTTGCTCAAAGTTTTCAAACAGCGGAAGGTACATAACAGGGACTTTATTACCAGTCGTAGTGGAAAAGATAGTACTGCCAATAAGGTAAAGAAGGTAAGCACGCGTGTGGTACTCAATATCTTCAATCGGTGCATCCTCAGGACACTGGAAGAAGGTCTCTTTCAACCAACTAAGCTTCACCATCCCACCACTCGTGTACCCAGAATCTGGTGCTTTACCTAAAAACTTCATACATACTGCGTCGCATGTGGTATAAGTTACACCTAAAACTTGTAATCCTTCAATTGGGAGCCCAAGTAAGTATCCAACATCTTCTAGAGTTACTGTCATTTCTCCAACAGTAAGATGAAAAAGTATTTGTCTCCCTCCTCCATCTTTCAACTAGAGCAGATATCAGAGGGTTGTCCAAACTAATTGCTGGTATTAATCTTAAGTAGCCAAATCCAGCCTTGCTTATTAACTCAAATCTGTTTTGGAGTGAGTCTCCATTGATCAAGCTTCGAAAGTGTGTTCATGACATCTAAGTGCACCATGCTCCTGTTATCGTGTCAATCATTTATTGTATGATACTGATAATATTTATGATGCTTTCAATATATTCAAGAAGTAAGTTGTTTCATAATAGATAGTAACTGTCCCTCCCATATTGCTGATGAAACATGCTTATCTTGATCTTGCAATACATAGTCATCAATTGGTCCAGGATTGGTTCCATAAATGTCCATAATCTCAAATAACCAAAAACTGCCTAACACACGTGAATCGTGATAGATGAGCAATCTAGAAACAATTCAAAGGCAAAAATAATAGCAAATGCAAAGCCAAAACATATTTTTAATAAATAGCACATAATCGCATCTTAAAATTAGACTTTCACAATGCATGTGATAATAATTGGTTACAGATTGAACCTAAGTGCGCAATTCGCAGTCCAAGAGCAAGAGCATGAGAGTGAGTAATCTAAGAGTACAGAATAGCATTTATAAAAGTCTTAATAGGTTTCTTGTGGAAAAGAAAACATAGCATGGATGAGAAGCCATCTCACCTGCAAGAAAAGCTACTCTGAAGATATTAAAATTTTTATATTATTTCATCAAATTCTAATTTATATTGATGTTAAAAGCACAAAAATAGAAAAGGTTTTATAAAGTCTATCTCTTAAATTTAACTTCAAAAAGTTCAAACAATAGCACATTCAACCATGGCACAATTTATAAGAATAGAAGGCCACTATGACAACTTGCTAAAAATCCCAACACATTGAGCTACCAGCAGTTTGCTTTTGTTCCACCAAACACTATTTGCAAGGATTATAATCCGGGATTATAATTATAATGTCAAGATTATTAAGTCATTTTATAATACTGAGACTAATAGTCTCAAGTCTAAATTTGAAAACAAACAAAACACTTGGAATTAATAATCCTATAATATTTGCAAACAAACATAGCCTAAATGACTAGAACAGGTGATCATTGAAAAATGAGGGCTGAATTCCCCATCTCCCCTCCTCTTTCGTTTTTGCCAACGATTCACATCTTTCTTTAGTTTTTGGCTTCAAACTGCCAGCCTTGTTCATTCCTGATTTTATTTTTTATTTTTTCAAAAAAGGAGAAAAAATTCACTCACTCACTCACTGAATTCAAGTTTTAGCACCAAGTAACAAACCAAAGCAAAACTTCTGGTTCTAAGAAGAGTCGACAAATCATGGGATTCTGTAAAATAAACACTAAATTCAACTAGAAACTTAATTTTAATTCTCTCAGCCAAAAAGGTTTTGTTTTTCGATATGTACCAAGATTAAACTAAAACCCAACATAATAATAAACACACAGGTATATTATATTAATACGAGATAGGAGAGTTTATGAAAGATAAATGAAATAGGCTATGTAAGGATACCTTTATGCTGTTATGTTGATAGAGTTAGTTTGGAGACCAATGTTATTGTTGTCTTTTCCTTTATTGTAATAAGGCTAATATAGCCTTTTCCTTTAACATGAGACATGCCTCAGTATTATATACTGAAGAGATTGTAATTGCTGGGTTATGAAATGATAATGCTTTGTTCTCTCTCTATATTCCTCTGAATCTCTCTACTTCTTCCCCTATATTCTCCCTTCCTATTTTCTGAATCTTCTTCCTAAGTCACTGTTTCCAGATATTAAAGCTGAATTTGAGCTCTATAATTGATTTGATTAAGCCAAATCATTACGATTGGTATCAAAGCTACTCGATCAAACTATGGAAACTAAAAATCAACAATTGATGAATCTCGAAACTCAAATAGCTGAGCACTCCAATTTAATTGTTGGATTGGAGGATAAAATCGAGCAGAAAATGGAACAAAAATTGCAGCAGATGATGAAAGGAATTGAAGCTCTTCTTGCTTTGAGGGATCCACAACCAAAAGATATACCAGGTAATACGCAAGGCTCAGATTCGTCAGTTTTGGGATCGTTTGAAGGAGAGATTGGTAATGAAAAGTCTAGTAACAACATTTTTAGAACTATTAAGTTTGAATTCCCTAAATTCGATGGATCTAACCTTAGAACATGGATTAGGAAATGTAATAAGTTGTTTGCTTACCATATGGTTGCTGAAAGTCAAAAGTTATATCTAGCTACTATAAACTTAGAAGGTGAGGCTGAGGAATGGTACTCTGGATTTGTGAATGAAGGAGAGGAGCTTACCTGGAAAGGCTTTGTGGAAGAAATTACGGCTAGATTCAATCCTGAAGTACAGATTAATCCTATTGGAGAGTTAAAAATCTACAGCAAGTGGGAACTGTGGATGATTATAGAAGAAAATTTGAGGAACTAAAGAGTTGGACACTATTGAGGAATTCTGTGTTGAATGAGTCTTTTTTATAAACTGTTTTTTTGGAGGTTTAAAGGAGGAAGGAAGCTAAACTAGAGGCTTGGTTAAAAAGAAGTAGAATGAGAATCAAGTCAGTGATTAGAGGTTATCAAAAGATCAGTCCTATGCCTAACACCAAAACTGTTGATGGAGGTTCTGCTATTATACAGACTGCTGGGTTTCCAAGCATGGAAGTGGGGAAATCAATGCCTATTAGAGGCTTAACTAAGGAGCAGATTGCTGAAAAAAGGAGGAAGAAATTATGTTACTCATGTGATGAACCATACATTATGGGACATCAATGCAGAAAACCATAACTTTTTATGATCATTCCATCCTGTGAAGACATTAATAAGGATGAGGATGATGATGAATGTTATGAGTATAATGAGTCAGAAGGAGTTGGTAGGAATGTTACTCAACAGGAAGCTCGTATAACCCTTTATGCCTTGTCTGGGCATAGTGCTAATAATACGATAAGAATTCTGGGAATGGCTAATGGGAAAGTGTTGAGAATTTTAATTGATAGTGGAAGCACTAATAATTTCCTAGACCCCCAAGCAGTTAAGAAAGTTAAGGTTGTGTTGCAAGATACCAAACCTGTAGCAGTGTCTGTAGCTAATGGCTTTAAAGTCACTAGTTTTCAAGAGAGTAAGTCTTTTAATTGGTCAGTCCAAGGAGAATCATTCACTACTGATTTTAGAATCTTGCCATTAGGGGGAATTGATGCAGTATTGGGGGTACAATGGTTGAGGAATTACAATCTAATAACCTTTGACTTTGAACAATTGCAGCTCTCAATTAACAAATGAAGTAAGGAAGTGGTCATGTACACAGTATATATATATATATATATATATATATATATATATATATATATATATATGGAAAAAATGTGTGTACACAACTGTGTATTACACAGTAGGCTATATCGACGATTTTTTGGGCTATAGCGACGGTTTCACCCGTTGTCATAGCTATTATGGGCTATGGCGACAGTTTACCTTCGCTATAACCCAAAAAATCTGTCGTCCTAGGCCTACTGTGTAATACACAGTTGTGTATATACATATAGCCCTATATATATATATATATATATATATATATATATATATATATATATATATATATATATAGCAGTCCATGAGCCATTAGGAAACATGCGGAGGAAGTTGTTGGCATGCATGCGCCAATATTGGTTTGACATCAGGATGATGCGGCTGCAATTAACCAAATAGAAAAAAAATTAGTGTATTTTGTTTGATACGTACGTACATTCTGATCGATGAGAACGAATCGAACATGTTTTACAGGTCATTTAGTAGTTTATAAATTGGCCCAACCCATAAACAAGAATTGCAAATTCAAAATGAAAGAAAAGCTATATGTTGAAATTAAGACAGAAAGGAACTTGTGCAGAAGACAGAAGGCAGTGACCACTGCTGTGACAATGTTTGGCTTCAGATCTAGGGGCCTCAAAACGAATAAAAGCACCCTTGTTAATTACCCATCTTCAACATACAAGTACATTCAAACCTGTTAAGGATTGCATATGCCTACTGATAATTAACAGTTCCTGAGATATATATATATATATATATATATATGTATATATATATATGATGATACACAAATGTGCCCAGCTGGTTTATATTTCAAATATCAACTTGGTTTTGTTAACAGCATAGCATATTATAAGCATGCCAACAACAATGTAATTTTGAAAATAAATAAATAATAATGGTACTTAGCAGCAGCAGCAGCATACGGCCTTCATCTTTGTGGTCTTGTATGCATGCATGCTATGCTAGCTAGCAAGCTTTTTCCCCTTGTGCTTTAATTAACTCTTACTTATGTTATTGGGCCGATGCGTGCCCAACTTAATATTCATATGCATCACTCAGAGTCATATACATATTAGAAGCTGATTTTTTTATGTTTATTTTTTAAATAAATTAATTAAGCAGAGGTAAAATAAGTGTGAAGTTGATAGGTTTTTTTTTTTTTTTTTGATAATATGGAGTTTCTCAACCGTAGGCTTGGCCTAAGACATGGCTCCACCCTAAAACGTGTGATCTGTGGCCACCACGCCCATTTTTGAGTATAACAAATATTGTTAGTGGGGATCAAATTAAAGACGTCCGAGTTTACGACTCACCCCCAATAAATCATTAACAGCTGCGCGAAATGCCGGTGGTTTAAGTTGATAGGTTTTGGTGCATGTGAAGCCCTACAACAGAATAAAAAAATAATTGATCCTCCTAACCAGTCCTTTTCACTTCACTGTCCATTTTTCAGGACTGACCAAAATACTCATTACTTACAAGACAACTAGTCTCTCTCTCTTTCGCTTTTTCTCTCTCATACATACATATCAATTATATATAGAGGCCGGATTCTGTTCGGACTCTCGGACAGGTTTAAAATTCGGATTTTTTTTTTTTTTTGCTTTTTTTTTGAAACAACTAAAAAAAATTATGGAATTAGAATTTATACATAATACAGTATTTTATGTGTGATTTGGATGCTTATACCAAAATATTTCTGTACAGTCTGGGCAGACTATACATATATTTGTTGTTATAGATATTAAAAACACACCCAAAATATTGTATTATGGAAAAAATTCAGTTCCATACTTTTTTTTTAGTTGTTCTACAAAAAAAAAATTGAGGTCCTTTTTTGATCAGGTCCGAACTACCGGACCTGATCTGTTGTATATATATATATATATATATATATATATATATATATATTGCTGCTTCTGCTGCTGCTAATATTAATTATGATCATAATATATAAGTTCTTCTGTAAAACGTACTCTTTTCTGTTGTGAATTGAAATCTAATACTCGTATATAGTTTCTCAATTCTCAATCTACTTACTTACGCTCCGCTACCATCTTCCACTCATGAACATACATTTGGAGGGAAAACCAAACAAACATATTACATATAACTCCAATATTGACCTGACCGGCCTTTCACGGTCTTAAAACTTATTCAAATTCATTTTTAGTTGTTGAACCCTGTGATTATTTATTTCTTTTATATTGTGCTAGAGGCAAAATTAATTGAGAAATTCATATTTTTTTTAACAAAATATTTCAGTATTAAAATAACTTTATTTTACATCAAAATTCAATTTAACCACCAAACATAACTAATAATTCAATCCGTTCAAAGAATTACTCCCGAGTAAAGTATAATTTATACACATAATAAAAAATAATAATGCTACTATCACATAAAAATATCACATATCCCTCACTTGTGTTCAACCCTGCTTTGTAAAAATACAAAAATGGCTATTGCTGAATTTATTTATTATTATTATTTAAATAAAAATATATATTTGAAAATATCCAACATACTGTATGGGTGACACTCATGAATTTGTTGTTGAGTTAAGTGGATCATGTTAACAACAAATTCATGTGTGACATCCCATACAGTATGTGAGTATTATATGATCACTTTTATGTGATAGTAATATGATTTTTTAAAAAAATAGAGCAGGGGAAAGATAGTAAAATAAAATTCAAATTTATCTTTACTTACCCTACAAGATTATATGAAATAATGATTACTTTTATCTTTTTATACTATTAGACTACGTACACAAAAAGACTTAATTACCTTTCATTTTATATATTTTAACTCATGCTTTTAAAGACAAAAAAAATTATATTTTTAGTCATCTTTTTAAATACCAAGAGAATATTTAGGAGGCTACTAAAAGTGGTCATACATCATTTGTTATTCACTCTACCAAGTCATTTCACACGTACTCACGAATTTTACTCATAACCTTCCTCTAAAAAAGCCTCAAATAAATGAACAAATTTCTTTTTATATGTGCCTTAATTACTAGTTGAGTTTTAAGTCTTAGGATATATATATATATATATATATATATATATATATATATATATATATATATATATATATATATATATATAAACCTATTCTATTATAATTTAATCTTCTCTTTCTCTCTCTATATATATATATACTAGCTGGGTCCCGTGCCTCCGGCACTGTATGGGCAGTGAGATTTATCTCAAACTTAGAACGGCCCAGATGATTTATTAAGTGAGCGGAAAATTCAAAATCATTATTAGATAGATTAGATAGATAGATGTATTTTATTATATAGATGTATGGACGGTAGGATTTATCTCAAACTTTGGACGGCCCAGATGATTTATTGAGTGAGCAGGAAATTCAAAATCATTTGTATTTTATTAGATAGATACTAGCTGGGTCCCGTGCCTCCGGCACTGTATGGACAGTGAGATTTATTTCAAACTTAAAACGGCCCAGATGATTTATTAAGTGAGCGGGAAATTCAAAATTATTATTAGATAGATTAGATAGATAGATGTATTTTATTAGATAGATGTATGGACGGTGGGATTTATCTCAAACTTTGAACGGTCCAAATGATTTATTGAGTGAGCGGGAAATTCAAAATCATTTGTATTTTATTAGATAGATATATATGATAAAACTCAACTCATTTTTTTTATTTCTCCTCTTTTTGCACTACTTTTTTTTATTCCAATATTTCCGACTACTAATGTTAAAGAGTCTTAAATTTTTTATCTCACATAACATAGTATTAAATATTATAATAATCATTTATTTTATAACTAATTATCCAACTAATCTATATAATAAAATACAAATGATTTTGAATTTCCCGCTCACTCAATAAATCATCTGGGCCGTCCAAAGTTTAAGATAAATCACATCGTTCATACATCTATCTAATAAAATACATCTATCTATCTAATAATCTAATAATAATTTAATAAAATACAAATGACTTTAAATTTTCCGCTCACTCAATAAATTATTTTGGTCGTTCAAAGTTTGAGATAAATCATATTGTCCATACAGTGCCGGAGGCACGGGACCCAGCTAGTATTATAATACTACTTCTCTTACGGTTTTAAATTAAGAAAAAAGAAAGGGTGACTATTTGAAACACGCCGGACTTACGTGTGGCCTGTGGGGCCTCTTTGGTGAGAGACAGACATTGCTCGATCACTTTATAGCTTAATACTCTACCCCGTTCTATGTAGTAATCAAATTTTTTTACATGTAGTAGTAATTTTTCTTTAATAAAATAAAAGTAGGTGAGGAGTATAACTAATATTTTATTTTACTTGCAATGAATTTCATGTAACTAAATTAAAAAAAATAAATTAAACTTGGGTTATATTTATTTATAAAAATTATAATTGGGACTATATTTTCATAGATTATATATAATCTTAAAACTGTTAGTCTTAGAATTAAATAATTCTACTTCATGTTTATTTTGTTTAGAATTATTTAAAGGATTGGATAAAAAACTTACCATTCAGACTATTATCAGTCTTACCAATAATAACATATTTTAAATTATAATTTAACTTGCTTGAACATTAAAAAAAATGACAAACAATTCAGATTGTATTCATTATATTTAATAGACAAAATAATAATAATAAATATAAATAAAAAAATGGAATAAGAAACATGACATAATACAGTTTCATTTACAAATATTATATTCAATGTTCATCTTTGTATTTATTATATTTAATAGAAAAAAAGAGAGAGATGACAATACAGTTACATTTGGGAATAATGTATTTATTGTACACCTTCCATAGAACTTTAAATTTTATAGCTTTTCGGGGATTGTTTCTATATATTATTGGAATTAGTTAATTATAAGCTATAAATTCTAACAGATTACTTTGAAGGGATAATCAGTTTCCATTTGGGAATATTGTAGTAGTCAAACAATATTCAATTAATTACAGTTTAATTAAGGATATGTTGAGTCATATTAAAAAAAGTAAAGGTTATTTTTGTTCAAAAAATTTAATTTCTTATGATGAGATTATAATATTTGGTTAAATATAGTATTAAATAATCTTTTATTTTAAGTCATTTTGTTATCCGGTACTAATAAACTCAAGTCTAATTTTAAAAACAAATAAAAGACTTAAAATTAACAGTTCAATCTCAAGTATTATTATTGTAAACAAAATGACACAAGTGAACTCTATTAAATACTTTTGAAGGTAAAATAAGTATTATCAATCTTGCACCACCTCCCCTAATAGTACATGCATGTGAATCAATAGTACATACATGTGAACAAATAGTTATAAACATATGAATTAATAGCAATTAATTGCTTATTTATCTGATTAATTACCCGTTTGGTCAATTTAACACCTAGAAATCAATTATTATCGAAATAAATGTCGATTTTCAATAACACTAATAATCCCAACACAATGGAAATATTTTTATCAATTATTGATTTAATAATATAAAATATTATGACAATAATTGAATAAAACTGAGTGACTTCTCATGCAAGCATCAATAATCAAAGATACTGTACAATACCGTGTGCTACTATGCAACCATGCGTATTACTGTACTTTTATCACCGATTATTTTATGACAACTTGTTTACTTTGAAAATTTTTCACATATTACCCTTAACTTTAACCTTTTATCAATTTAACCATTTACTAAATAGAATAATAATTATAAGAAAATTGAATACTTTCATTTCATAAAATTTGGAATCTCACAATCTCCCCTCCTTATAAAATTTTGGCCTCGAAATTTACATACCTAGTAGTTCGAAGAGATGAGAATACCTTGCTTTCTTTTCGGATTGTACCTTCCCGATTATTTCCTATGTATCATGATTTTTCCATTTCTCATCTCATGTATTTCAGATATCATTCTAGAATATAGTTTCAAAATAAGGGTTAATTGACATGCCACATATTATCCCTATATTCTGACCGACCAATTAAATAACAAATAAACTTAGGTAGGTCATACTAGCGAAGGAATTACCCATCTCTCCCCTCCTAGTTCTAGCCTCACATCTCAGCCAGGGATCATATTCCTAAGCTTTGATACCAACTGTGACGCCTCCAAAATAGGTATACATCACCCATTTTGAGTCGCCAAATACATGGTACATAAATCAAATACAAACTTCTTTTATACAATAGGACAACAGCGTAGCTGAGAGTTTTTACACGAATATTGTCTCATAGACAGTATTCAAACTCAAATGAAGTCCTCGTTACATTTATTATCACACTATTTCATAAAATAGTGAGGACTACTATAGCCATCATCTCGGACTGTCACTCTGTTTTCCGACTAGTCCCGGCTACATTCTCATTTCCTGAAGAGAAAAACGAAAGCAAAAAGGTGAGCTTAACTAGCCCAGTAATAAATTTTATGACTAAGATAATATAGAATAAATTATCGTTAGCCTTCAACAATGTTAAACTAATAAACAACAAGTTTAACTGCATCGGAACAAGCAATCCATTAGAAGAGTCAAGTAGAGCATGATATCTACTATCTTCTATGATTTAAAAAATTTATCATCAATTTTATCGCTGAGACTCAGCTTAATAAATAAACCACATTATCGAATCATCCCTGTACTACAGGCCAAGGATATTCATTAGTATCATGACCACAAATTATCCATGCACTACGGGCCAAAGATATTCGTGTTTTCACCAATGGTTATGATCATACCAGCAACTGTCCAACAATTCACTACAGGCCAATGAGAACTTTTACTACATCATTTGTAACATTACTGGTCATAATTATACCGAATGGTCCCTAGTCATAATCATACCAATCAACAGTCCATCTATGCACGTAAGCCAAAGATGACTTTTATCATAATATAAGCATTAGGATGATGACAATGATATAAGAATTCAATTAAAAAAATAAAGAATAAATTTTTAAAAAATTATAATTTAATTTATCTAGAATTCAATAATGATCAAATTGCCAACATGATAGTACTTTGTGGAGTAAAATTCAAGAATGATATTGTATCAAAAATAATTTGGACCAAAAAGAAATTAATTTTTGTCATGAATAGTACTCCGGGTGAATAGTACTTCAGGAATAATATTCCGTGTATAATACTTTGTGAATAGTACTTTGTGAATAATACCAATGAATAGTACTTTATGAATAATATCGTATAAATGAATAGTACTCATGGACAGTACTCCGGCATGAAAAGCTTAAAATTTAACAACAATGTGCATAAAATATCCTTATGAGACGATTCTAGATGAAAAGCAAATTTCAAGGAAATTCTACTAATTTCACGGAGTATAGAAGAAATATTTTAACAAAATGAGGGTATAATAAAAAAAATGAGACGAAATAATATTACTCACATACTACATAGTATGGAAGAATATATTATTTCTTATGAATACTGAACAAAAATAATATCCCTTACCTTAGAAAAAGACTGGATACTGAAATAGTGAAGTAGCAGAATACTCTTCTTCTTTCTCACTTTAGCTTCTCTCTCTATAATTGCTCTTGTGAGTCTTAGTAAATTGGTGAGAATGAAAAAGAATGAGCTTCTATTTATAGAAAAATATAATTTTGATAATTACACATTTTGGGGCTCGAAATATTACAATATAATACCTTCATCTTTTCTTTCATTTTTAATTTAGTCCTACAAGTATTATCAAACTTGCACCACCTCCCCTAATAGTACATCATGTGAATCAATAGTTCAGTCATGTGAAAAAAATAGTTACAATATAGTACATTCATCTATACCTTCATTTTTAATTTAGTCATGCAAGTATTATCAATCTTGCACCACATCCCCTAATAGTATATGCATGTGAATCAATAGTACATACATGTGAATAAATAATTATAAGCATGTGAATTAATAGCAATTAATTGCTCATTTATCTGATTAATTACCCGTTTGGTCAATTTAACACCTAAAAATCAATTATTATCGAAATAAATGTCAATTTCTACTAACACTAATAATCTCAACACAATAAAAATATTTTTATTAACAATTTCATCTTTAAAATTTTTGAAGTTTGACTTTTTTTTAAAAAGTCAATTATTAACTTTTTGACCAAAAAGTCAACCCAGACAAATTATGTGTTTATATTCTATTTTTACTAATTTCATCGTTCCGGACTCAAACATCTCATCTGCGTCTCTAAATTCAACGTCGAACTCAAATTTAATTTTTGATAACATTCGTCATTAATATTATAATTCACAATATTTAACAACCAGATCATTCCTAGGAAAGAGAGAGCTTTCCGATAAAGATTTCTCCCTATTGGCGCGCAATTAGGTGACCAAACTCCTTTCTTTGATAGAACTTTCTAGACATCGTCAATATTACAAATAATAATATGAATAACCCTGTCGTCTCAATTATTGATTTAATAATATAATATATTGTGACAATAATTGAATAAAACTGAATGACTTCTCACGTAAGAATCAATAATCAAAAATACTGTATAATACAGTGTGTTACTATGCAACCACGCGTATTATTGTACTCTTATCACCAAATATTTTATGACAACTTGCTTACTTTAAAAAAATTTCACATATCCCCTTAACTTTAACTTTTTATCAATTTAACCATTTACTAAATAGAATAATAATTATAGGAAAATTGAATACTTTCATTTTATAAAATTCAAAATCTCACAATCTTCTCTCCTTATGAAATTTCGACCTCAAAATTTACATACATGGTAGTTCGAAGAGATGATAATACCTTGCTTTCTTTTCGGATTGTACCTTCCCGATTATTTTCTCTATATCATGATTTTTCCATTTTTTATCTCCGGTATTTCAGATATCATTCTAGAATATAGTTTCAAAATAAGGGTTAATTGACATGCCACATATTATTTCTATATTCTAACCGACCAATTAATAACAAATAAACTTAGGTAGATCGTACTAGCGAATGAATTACCCGTCTCTCGCCTCCTAGTTCTAGCCTCACATCCCAGCCAGGGATCATATCCCTAAGTTTTGATATCAACTGTGATGTCTCGAAAATAGGTATACATCACCCATTCTGAGTCGCCAAATACATGGTACATAAATCAAATATAAACTTTTTTATACAATATGACAACAACGTAGTTGAGAGTTTTTACACGAATATTGTCTCATAGACAGTATTCAAACTCAAATGAAGTCCTCATTATATTTATTATCACACTATTTTATAAAATAGTGAGGACTACTATAGCCACCATCTCAGACCGTCACTCTATTCCTCGACTAGTCCCGGCTACCTTCTCATTTCCTGAAGAGAACAACGAAAGTAAAAAGGTGAGCTTAACTAGTCCAGTAATAAATATTATGACTAAGATAATGCATAATAAATTATCGTTAGCCTTCAACAGTGTTAAACTAATAAACAACAAGTTTAACTGCAGCGGAAAAAGCAATCCATTAGAAGAGTCAAGCAGAGCATTAAATCTACTATCTTCTATGATTTAAAAAATTTATCATCAATTTTATCGCTGAGACTCAGCTTAATAAATAAACCACATCATCGAATCATCCCTGTACTACGGGCCAAAGATATTCATTAGTATCACGACCACGAATTATCTATGCACTACGGGCCAAGGATATTCGTGTTTTCACCGATAGTTATGATCATACCAGCAACTGTCCATTAATGCATTACAGGCCAATGAGGACTTTTACTACATCATTTGTAACATTACTGGTCATAATTATACCGAATGATCCCTGATCATAATCATACCAATCAATAGTTCATCTATGCACGTAAGCCAAAGATGACTTTTATCAAAATATAAGCATGACGATGATGGCAATGATATAAGAATTCAATTAAAAGAAAACAAAGGATAAATTTAATTTATCTAGAATTCAATAATGATCAAATTGCCAACATGATAGTACTTTGTGGAGTAAAATTCAAGAATGATATTGTATCAAAAATGATATGGACCGAAAAAAATCAATTTTTATCATGAATAGTACTCCGGGTGAATAGTACACCGTGAATAGTACTTCAGGAATAGTACCCCGTGAATAGTACTCATGAATAGTACTTCGTGAATAGTACTTTGTTATTAGTACTTTGTGAATAGTACCCGTAAATAGTACCGTACGTATAAATGAATAGTACTCATGGACAGTACTCCAGCATGAAAAGCTTAAAATTTATCTAGAATGTGCAGAAAATATCCTTATGAAACGATTCTAGATGAAGAATAAATTTCAAGGATATTCTACTAATTTCACGGAGTATAGAAGTAATATTTTAACAAAATGAGGGTATAATCAAGAATACGAGATAAAATAATATTACTGACATACTACAAAGTATGGAAGAAAATATTATTCCTTATGAATACTGAACAAAAATAATATCTCTTACCTTAGAAGAAGACTGAATACTGAAATAGCGAAGTAGCAAAATATTCTTCTTATTTCTCACTATAGTTTCTCTCTCTATAATTGCTCTTGTGAGTCGTAGTGAATTGGTGAGAATGAAAGAAGAATGAGCTTCTATTTATAGAAAAATATAGTTTCGATAATTGCATATTTTGGGGGCTCGAGATATTACAGTATAATACCTTCATCTTTTCTTTCATTTTTAATTTAGTCCTACAAGTATTATCAAACTTGCACCACCTCCCCTAATAGTACATCATGTGAATCAATAGTTCAGTCATGTGAATCAATAGTTTAGTCATGTGAAAAAAATAGTTACAATATAGTACATTCATTTATACCTCTATTTTTAATTTAGTCATGCAAGTATTATCAATCTTGCACCACCTCCCCTAATAGTACATGCATGTGAATCAATAGTACATACATGTGAATAAATAGTTATAAGCATATGAATTAATAGTAATTAATTGCTCATTTATCCGATTAATTACCCGTTTGGTCAATTTAACACCTAGAAATCAACTATTATCGAAATAAATGTAGATTTTTACTAACACTAATAATCTTAACGTAATGAAAATATTTTTTATTAACAATTTCATCTTTGAAATGTTTGAAGTTTGAAGTTAACTATTGACTTCTTTTAAAAAAGTCAACTATTGATTTTTGACCAAAAAGTCAACCCTAATAAATTTTGTGTTTATAGTCTATTTTTACTAATTTCATTGTTCCGGACTCAAATATCTCATCCGCGTCTCCAAATTCAACGCCGAACTCAAATTTGATTTTTGATAACATTCATCATTAATATTATAATTCATAATATTTAACAACCAGATCATTCCCAAGAAAGAAGGGGCTTTTCGATAAGGATTTCTCCCTATTGGTGCGCAATTAGATGACCAAACCCCTTTTCTCGACAGAAATTTTTAGACATCGTCAATATTACAAATAATAATATGAATAACTTTGTTGTCTCAATTATTGATTTAATAATATAAAATATTATGACAATAATTGAATAAAACTGAGTGACTTCTCACGTAAACATCAATAATCAAAGATATTGTACAATACTGCGTGATACTATGCAACCACGTGTATTACTGTACTTTTATCACCAATTATTTTATGACAACTTGCTTACTTTGAAATTTTTTCACATATCACCTTTAACTTTAAGCTTTTATCAATTTAACCATTTACTAAATAGAATAATAATTATAGGAAAATTGAATACTTTCATTTTATAAAATTCAGGATCTAACAGGGTACATAATGAAAAAATTGAATCCCTATTTTGCAGAATGACCAATAACACTGTAGAGTAAGGATAAAGATAATAAAACTGTTGTGAATGTTCTAACAGGAATCAAACTTTGCATAATTGTCTTATCTTCTAACCCACTCCATTCCGTCTGAATATATATATATATATATATATATATATATATATATATATATATATATATATAGCTAATGGAATAGTAAAATGATAATTTTACAAGAACTCGATTACAATGAAGTTATTTTTATGATAAGTTTGTCAATTGATCAATACAAAATTGACACACAGAAAAAGAGATCACTCCCGGACTACGTTATTGTATTGGTCAATTAACCAGATTAAATTAATTTCATATTAACCACTTCCTTCCTGGACTGCATGTGACTGTATTGGTCAATTAACCAAAGTTAACTTTATATTAACCACTCTAAATGAATGAAATGAAATATGTAATAGTCAACCTTCACCAGTAGTACATTGGTGAATGGATTATGGCGGCAACCATCGATGATTGAAAGTAGGGGTAGTAATATTATTAATTAAAAGGGTGTATTCAGTATGAGTCCGAGCTTTGGCTATAGCTATACACTTCTATATATCTAGGGATGAGTATGGTGCGATTTGAAATTTAAATGATACACGAAACCGCTTAGGTGCGGATTGATAAATCTAAAATCGCACATAAAACCACTTATGATTGGTGCGATGCAGTTTTGAACCGTGTAGTGCGATTTTGGTTTCAAAACCAATTGAAACAATAAAATTTTATGTAATTTAAATTAACAATTTAACATCACACAATATTAATTAAATATCACTTTGATAACACACAACCTTACTTATAATATTTTTTGTCTAAACAAAAGCTAAATATAGTAGAGTAATATGATGTAAATTATTATAGTAGAGTAAACAAAAGTTAAATACAATATTTGTTACTTTACTCTTAGTAATAATATGCTATAATATTCTTAGTAACAATATGTTGTAATAATTTACAGGCCACTCTATCATATTACAACATATTGTTACTAAGAGTAGCTCAATCATATTATAGTATATTGTTAACAAAGATCATGTTGGGTCATGATATTTCTCCTCTTTGGGCCGAGTAAATTGGGCTTACTTATTTAATTAATCTATTTGGGCCTTCATTATTGTACCTTGAAAGTCACTGGGCCTAGTCACCATATTACTTCTATTTAACGCTATGAAATCGGGTTGGTTCATTGGACTAACCCATTGGATCTTTTAATATCTATTACTTTGACTCACAATGATGAAAAAGCATGAAAGTTGACTGAGACGCCTGCCATGCATTAATGTGGATGAGATTATAGTCGGCCGACGGCATAAACAGTGACCAAAGGTAGTGGATAGACTGCATGCAGTCGGCAGAGCCCATCAGATCAGGGGGCTGTGTCAGTTAGTAGTAGGTGACACGGTAATCCGGGCAAAGAGAGTCTAACCTATCAACCAAGTCTTCAAAAATAGGTATGTTAACATACACATACATATTCACATACACACGACTAAGAATTATTATCTCTCTCAATACACTAGACATTACATCCTCCATTGTTAATCTTGTGAACACGTATACTGACTCTCACGCCTGAGCTATCCCCCGACGGTCCAGCTGTCAAGCTTTTGGTGTCTTATCGTGTTTACTGTGTAGGATCAGGACGTCTTACATGATTGGGACGTGACAGCGGATCTTGACATTAACAGATCATATTATAATCATAATACAAAAAGTCAGAAACATTATAGACTACTCTACTAACATGGTGCGATTTCGGTTTTATGCGTTTAGTTTTGGCTAGTAACCAAATTGAAACCGTAAATTTAGTTTTTAAATTCACCTAAAATCGCCACATACGCCGGAACCGTTGGTGTAATTTTAATTGGTACGATTTGTACGATTTTTAGTGCGATTTTGATTCCAATTTGATTACTTACTATCAGCCCTACCTCTACCTCTTCTTTTTCTTAATAATAAATTTATTGCGCCTTCTTTTACTAATTGCATTTCATTTCAAATAATTTTATTGTATTTTAATTTCACAGCAAAGTTTAATATTAAACTGAATTAATATATAGTACCCTTATTTTATTTATTTCAAAGTTTACTATTTTGATATTCAATTTATTAAATTTGAATTAAAAATTAAAAATAGATGTCTAAAGTTCCAAGTTATTTTTCGTGTGGCTTGTTCAACTATAAGAAGTTTGAATATTTGATTTGATAGTTCTTTTTTTTAGTATTATATAAAAATATAGTCGTTGTTGAGAATAACTTTATGTTGCTATATAGTACTCCATCTCTTTTCATATTATTTAATTATTATTAATTTTAAAAAGTTAATATGAAATATTTTTAAATTCAAAATTTATACAATTTTTTTTTAAAATTTTAATCAATACAATGAATTATAAATTATCTAAAAAGTAATCAACTACTCCCTCCGTCCCTATTTAAATGACGTTTTAGAAATGAACACAAGCATTAAGATAATGATTGGAAAATATTAAATATAGTAATCAATTATCTATAATACCTTTAAATCTTTTATTGGAATAAGGAGAGTTTTATTGGGATAAAAAGAGTTTTGTTGGGATAAAGAGAGAGAAAGAGTTTAAAGTATCAAAAAAATAGGAACAATAATGAGGGGTAATTTTGGAAAAATTGTCATTAATTCTCTTAGATTTGAACAAACGTCAAATAATTAGGGACAAATAAAAAACTCTAAAACGTCATTTAAATAGAGACGGATGGAGTATTATTTTTGATTTTAGATCGAATGAATACAATGTATTAAAGCATGTTTGAGAAAAAAAATATTTAATGTAACGGTGATACCATATCATCTAGACCTGGCAAGCAGGCGGGTTGGGTCGGACCGGGTCGGGTCAAATTGGCCCGAGTTTTAATTGGGCTAAAATTGTTAGGCCCGTGGGTCGGATTGGGCCGACCCGTGGGCTTCTTCATTTTTTGCAACAATGATCATAAAAAAGAAATAATAATAATAATAAATATTAAAAATGATAAAATAATTAATAAATAAAGGAGACATGAGATTAGCAGGATGCATTTCATCCAAAATTAGAGCGTGAGACTAACATAAAACCCAAATGGACAAATCAAGGCATGGTCCACTTAATTTAAGGATAATGCCTGCTGCGTGGAAATTCTGGATTTTGGGTCATACATGAACAAGGATATCATTATCAGGCAAGAAAACTACATGGAAAAACAAACATATATAGAGCAGATAACTGCAGAGTTATTGGATAGGAATAGGACATTATGAAACTAGAAATTATATATTACTAGACTGCAAAACAAAAATGGAGCGGAAATGAATAAATATTGAAAGAAATAAATCATTTTGCCTCATGCAGACAGCAACGGCCCATGGAATTAACAGCATATGAAAATATCCGAACAACATATTCAGGAAATTAAATTATGAGGCCTGAACCCAACTTCGTATGTGCACATAATGTCTAACTTCCAACTGAAAAAAACAACAAAAAGGAAAAAAAAAAAATCACCAACAAAAAGAAACAAGGTGGGTGTTCAAATATTCATGTATTGAAGATTGCATTAAAAATGAACAATTGTTGTAGCTCCGTTGGTTTGAACTCTTATTTATTTACTTACAACTCTTATAACCCACATGTAGCAACATTTTATTTTTTTTAAAAAAAAATAAGTTGCGGGCCACGGGCCGGCCCAAAATAGCCCGCATTTTTTTGGGCTGAAATATTACGGGCCATGACCCATGTTTTTACAGACGGGCCGGACCGGCCTACGGGCGTGGGCCTAAATTGTCAGGTCAAATATCATCATGTATAATATGCCCATATATTAAAAAAAAATTAAAGAGTTTGTTTTTCTTTCTTTATCATATTTTTACAAGTCCATATATATACATATGTTGATAAATTAAATATAAATAAAATTTTATAATCAACATTAACTATCTTATTCAAAATTATAATAATTACTAAACTAATAAAATTCTCATATAAAAGAGAAATATATGTCTCGCATGAGTGGAAAATTAAAGCTCACACATTTTTCATGAAAATTAAAGGTGAGGCTCAAAGATTAATTAAAGGTCTTAATTATTACTATCAAACATTTGTCTCTTCTATGTATCAGTGAGTCTATTATAGAAAATGAATGAAGTAAATTTTGGTATATAAATGAGTATATACATATATATTTAAGTGTAACATTGTGATTTATCACTACAAGAAAAAAGTCTATCTGCTATCGACATCGATCGCTGCTAGCTATCTGCGATCGATGATGGTTGCTGATATTCGTTGCATAAAATTTGGTCGTTGAAATGCACATCAACGACCACTAATAGTGACCGACTTATCTACGACCGATATTAGCGATCGGGACCTTCGTTAAGCTGAGTCAACACACATGTTCTGAAGGTTGACGTGGGCCACTTGTCAGCGACCGGTGCAGTCGCTAACACCCTATCCAATTAGCAGTTGCTAATAGGTATCAGCGACCGCATGCGCTGATATATAAAATAAATTTGTTTTTCTGTTTTCTGGATTTCCCAAAAAGCTATACATGTTTTGTACTATATTATATTTTATATTATTTAAGTTTAATATTCTATTTTATTATATTTGACCGACTTATTATATTATATTTTAATATTATATTTTATATTATATTTTATATTATTTGAGTTTAATAATCTATTTTATTATATTTAAATGATATTATATTTTAATTTAATTATATATTTAATCATATTTAATATATATTATATGTCAAATATTAAATGACTAAATTTAGTATCAGGAAAAAAGTAAATGCCACTTAGTTTAATTGTTATATTATATCATATTACTAGCTGGGTCCCGTGCCTCCGGCACTGTATGGACAATATGATTTATCTCAAACTTTGAACGATCAAAATAATTTATTGAGTGAGCGAGAAATTTAAAGTCATTTGTATTTTATTAAATTATTATTAGATTATTAGATAGATAGATGTATTTTATTAGATAGATGTATGAACGGTGGGATTTATCTCAAACTTTGGACGGCCCAGATGATTTATTGAGTGAGCGAAAAATTCAAAATCATTTGTATTTTATTAGATAGATTTAATTTTTATTTATTAGTTGAAAACTAAGTAAATGATAACTTAGTAATGTTACAAAGAATTTAAAATCGTTGCTAACTTATATATGTATATAACTTATTGTTTCTTTACTTTGTTGGGGTCCTTGGGATATGAAACAAAATCCCACTTTCACCTAATTAAGGGTTCGTAAACATATAGTATACATTAGTAACATATAGGGTTTTTAATTAAGGGTTCTTAAATATATAGTATACATTACCCAAATTAATCAAATTTATATGTGTGTGTGTATATATATATATATATATATATATATATATATATATATATATATATATAGGGTAATCATCCGTGGCAAACGTTTGTTACGGACACTGTTCAGCAAACAAGCTCATCACCGTTGATCTTTGCAATGAAAGGCTGAGATTAAATTATTTTTTCCCCTGCCGCTACAAGCTGTAGCGGCAGTCCAAAGTCATTTATTCTCGTTGGCTTATTACATAATTGTCCTTCAAATTTAATTATCCCCTGCCGAGAGAGCCTCTAGCGGCAATGAATGGTTTGCAGAGAATGCTGTGTAGGATTATGTCTTGCTTCACAAGACATGTAAAAGAAAAAATGTTTTGCTTCAAAATGCATGAAATATTATTTGCATGAATGGTTTTATTGTTTTATTAATAAAATATTAATACAAAATAATTTTATAAAAAACAATAAATATTAATATAAATAAAATTTTTTATTAATATATTTATATTAATATAATATTTAATATAAATATTTTATAAATATTAATAACAATAAATTTTTATAAAAAACAATAAATATTAATATAAAATAATTTTATTGTTTTATTAAATATTATATTAATATAAAATATATATTATTTTATAATAAAAAACAATAAATATTTATTATTTTTTATAAATATATATCAAAGTTAATATTAATATTTATATAATAAAACAATAAATATTAAATAAATTTGCTAATTGAGCAAATAAAATTATTTTATTTTAATATTAACTTTGATATATATTTATAAAAACAATAAATATTTTATTTAATATTTATATTAATATTTATTGTTTTTTATAAAATTATTTTGTATTAATATTTTATTAATAAAACAATAAAACCATTCATACAAATAATATTTCATTCATTTTGAAGCAAAACATTTTTTCTTTTATAAGTCTTGTGAAGCAAGACATAATCCCACACAGCATTCTCTGCAAACCATTCATTGCCGCTAGAGGCTCTCTCGGCAGGGGAGAATTAAATTTGAAGGACAATTATGTAATAAGCCAACGAGAATAAATGACTTTGGACTGCCGCTACAGCTTGTAGCGGCAGGGGAAAAAATAATTTAATCTCAGCCTTTCATTGCAAAGATCAACGGTGATGAGCTTGTTTGCTGAACAGTGTCCGTAACAAATGTTTGCCACGGATGATTACCCATATATATATATATATATATATATATATATATATATACACACACACACAGTCCGTTTTTCTAGCGAATTGGAAGGAGCGAACTAAGTTCCGTCGCTATAGCATAGAAAACCAGTTTTTTATGCTATAGCGACGAAAAAAATCGTCGCTATAGCTGGTTCACTCTTAGTTCGCTACCTCCAGTTCGCTGGAGAGAGCCGGACTATATATATATATATATATATATATATATATATATATATATATATATATATATATATATATATATATATATATCAATGCATATATGTATACATTACCCAAATTAATCAAAATCATTGTATAATTAATTATTGGTATACAAAAAGGAAATATATACCTAATGCGACGAGAGTGACGACGACGTTGGGGGCGGTAGCGGCGGGCGATGGCGACGGTCTCCCTCTTCTCTTCTCCCCCTTCTCCCTCTTCTCTTCTCCCTCTTTTTTCTTTCCGTTTGGTTTGTTGAGCGAGGCGCCTGATGCTGATTACATTAAAAATGATCAGCGACTGCATGTTGTCGCTGAATTTAATGACATGGACGTAGCGGTCACTGATTTTGAGAGGTTGCAACAAAATACCATGTCAACACTTCATGCCAATTTTTAGACGACAAAAATATATCTGCGACCGAACAACGACCACATGCAGTCGCTGATATTATCTAGCGACTAGATTCAATAGCGGTCGTCAAAGGCGATCGCTATTAGTCATATCAGCGACTGAACAGTGCGATCACAGAAAGTATTGATCACTGTTAGGCCATTTTCTTGTAGTTCATAAATTTCACTCCATTAAGAGATTTATTTAAATATTTTTTCTTATAGATTTAAAAGGATGTTGGGATTCTATTAAAAAACAACTTTAGGTGTACTAATAGATAGAAATTTAAAAGAAAAATCATATATATTATAAATATTTGCGTTGATTTTTTTATCGTCAATTATGTAGATAAATAGTTATCATAATTTTTTTTTGGAAAGATACGTAATAAGTGAAGTACTTTTATAATTTATATCAATCTCATGTATTATTATTATAATTAGACATAAATTTATAACAATACAAAACACAAATCATATAAAAATTGCATAGATAGATTTTATGTTTTTGAATCGGAACCTTCTATTAAATGCTTGAAAAATCTTCAAATTTTATCAGTTTTATAAAAACTGTTTGATTTAAAAAGTTTATTGAAATTAAAGATACATTTATTTTTATAAAATAATAAATTATTAATTCAATTAGTATATTTGTTATTTTTTATGTTTTTACATTAAAAAGTAATTTGTTTGTCTGAAATTTATTTATAAAAAAAGTAATTTGATTTTCTGAAATTTATTTAAAAAGAAAAAAGAATAGGGGAATAGGGGTAGGGCAGTCTAGTCTCATAGGTCACTGTCAGTAATAAATAAGGAGATGGACGGGGGCACGCAGTGAAAGTGGCATTTCATTCATGAGTCACTCACGCTACTACCCACGCTCCACATCACCATCAATTTCACCATCACCATCGAGCGGGAAAATAACTACACTCCTTTCCCCCTCGCTCAACCATTTCCATGGCGATTGAAGCAAATTGTAACGCTCCTCCACTCCTCCAATTACCAGATAGATGTTGAGTTAGTTCTTTCTGTTATCAAATATTTTTCTGCTCTTGATGTTTTGTCTTCGTCTCTCTCTATCTAGAAGTATATATATATATATATATATATATATATATATATATATATATATATGAAATCGAAGTAGTGTAGTATATATATATGATATGGGTTTCATCAATTGAGAGGTATGTATGTACTACTTTATTATATATGTTTCTCACACTAGCTAAGTAAATACTAATTCATGGAATTAATTCCACTCGTACTAACTTATCATTTCTCAGCTTAATTAATTTATGTTCCTAATATTTTCTATTTTCTCTCTCTAAAATTCGGATTTCAGGCCGTACCAACTCTCGTGTCAAACAGTACTTTTCATGTAATCTCTCTCTACATATTCAACCATTCATTCAAAGATTCCCATCTCTCTATAGTTCTAGTCCTAGTTGAAGAAGAAAGTTGAATTAGAACCATGGAGCGGTTCTCGATCCGGTAAGATGTTCCACTTATTCATTCAAATTTCTTTCATATTTTATGATTGTATGTATGAACTAAAAATTCTTCTTTACTTGTTTAATTATATTGGGGGTTTCAGTGGTTACACATCCAATATGAGAAGTACTGATGTGTTGAAATGCTGGCCGTTTGATGAAACCAAGACAGAATTCATAGAGGCTTTTCTCCCTCCGATCACCGTCCAGAAATTCAAGTGGTGGGCCGATGGCCTGGACAACAAGGAGGCCGAGGCGGGGACGTCAAACGGACTGAGCTGTCCAGTGTGCTTGGTGTTTACAGCGGCAACAGCTAAGGCAGTGAACACGCATGTGGATGGGTGCCTTGCTCAATCATCGAGGAAAGAACAGATAAGGATGAAATCAAAACCAAGGGTGCCAAAGAAGAGATCCATTGTTGAGATTTTTGCGGTGGCACCACAGGTCGAGAAGCTTTACGATGACGAAGACGCAGATGAAGATGATGGTGATTTTCTTAGTACTGAAGATGATGATGTGAAGTTATCGGCTTTGATTCATGTTGGTTCAAATGATAAAAGGAAGAAGAAAATGAAATTGGAAGACCGGACTTTAGCAATTGTCAACAAGTTGAAGAAGCTAAAGGGAGTGAAGAAGAAGGAGAATGGAAAGAAGGAAAGGGATATTGCCCCCATTGATCTATCAGTTCCGAACAAGGTATGTGATTGCTATTTGCTTGATTCTTGGTATGCGCTTTCTCAATTTCTTTTTTAATGGTATTACTAGTGTGTTGATTGGAGCATAAAATATTGATGGTTGATTTTTAAAATGTTGATAATAATAATTATCTTTAGACAATTCACTACATCATATAATATGGCAGTTAGTATCTTTCTTTGTAATTTATATCAATGGCTGAAAAAGCTGATTAAAGGCTTTATTGATTTGAAGATGAAAGCAATCGATAGGTTGTGATTGTACTTTGTTGTGTGAGGTAGGCGGCAATGAAGTTCAGTATAAAGTGAAAAAAGTTGAAACAAGAGATGGGGTATTCATGTTGGGGACGATTTCAGCAGTATATGCAACGGAGTATGGTGATACAGCTGTACAGTACGGGTTGGTCTGACGAGGCTTTTGAGGTTGAAAGGTTGTCCTTGGTTTATGATTAGTGTATCCCATAATTAATTATGCTGTTTTTTTCACTGTTTGCTTATGTTTCCCTCAAACAGTCACTATCTTGGCACAAGGGGCCGCGCAGTTCAAATTTTGACAAGACAACCTAAAATGTTTGATTTGTTGGTCATAGAATTGGTAGAACATTGGCTAGCTAGCCATAACTATTGTCAAAGAGGGATATTGAGATGCAAGTGCAGGAATTTATAGCATGAAAATGGAAATTTACAGAACTACAGATTTTGATTCACTTGTATGTTTTGACAAAGTGATTGTTATCTTTATATGATCGCTCAAGGCTGTCTATGAAGCTATCAACTATGAGAAGAAAATGACTTTTTGATGAACATTATATATGAAGGTTTGTGGAAACTTTCAGCCTTCCCGTTGGCCTGATTGTTAAACGTTCATTAATGTCTTGGATGAATACATGTAAGATGGAATAAGTTGTGTTTTCTATATAGAATGATAGACGGAAAAGAAGATGAACCTTACTGGTAGTTTGGTACTATTAAATAGTTGTAAGCCTGCTGCATAATTTATGGACTAATTGTTTAGAACAAAATTTTTGTATTATATCTATTAGCCAGACTTCCATAGGAGATAACTTTTGGAGAACTACACGGGGTGAATTACTAGAAAACTTGGTAGTTGGTACGATTGTGAACAAGGAAACTTGGAATATGGCTAAATAAGTGATGGGTTAGTCAGTAGTCTGCTGTTGATTGAAAATGTTCACAAATTGTTAGGGTTTAATGGAACGGTGTTCACATTACCTTTCACATTGCTAAGCTAACTGTGCATAAGTTGGTAAAATGGATGAAGAAGAATACATAATCAAATCAGTTGTTCTTGTGTAAAGGAAAAATAAATAAATAAATCTGGGGATGAGTGTTCTCCAAGCGGAGTTGGCTGTTGTCAAATGAAAGATCCATGCATTTTTGTATATTGGGGTTATAAAAAGTCCAGGAAATCTGCCTGTGATTCTCGCCAAAAAATGTATCCACAGACAGAGGTACTCCTACGTCCCGAGTAATATCAGCATGATGGTAGAGATTACAGCCAGATATGCAATATTACTTTCTTTTATGTTCCTATCTAATAATTCTAGAATAACACTATATTAGTCTTATATCGTCTCTACAATTTTTCTTAGCCTAGATTTGGTTAGAATGTTGTGATTCTCTTAATTATTTACCATATTATGGTTGACTAGTTTTATGAAAAGACTTCTAAATTTTATTTGATTGTATGAACTATGAATTATATGCACATCATCTATCTGTGATAATAAAATATACTACGTTAGAGTCCCCCCCCCCCCCCCCCCGCGGCTTTCTTCGCCGTGGATTATCGCATACTTTATATTCAAGGTTTATGTTCCTTCCTCAATACAAACATTACTAGAAGCATCAGATGGATGTTTTACAGCATGTGTGTATTCGTCATGCAATAGAGATATTAATGACCAGAGATAACCTTGATGTCTGACGTAAATGATTATTTCAATAGATGCTCCCTATTTTCTCATAAGTATTATAGTTCTTATATTTCAATGTTTCAATAACACCTAGATGATGATAATGATGTATAATTCCACACATTTTGACTGAGCTATCCAAGGAATGCCCACTTCTTTCACGTCAATGTCTTCAACCGGTTTGGACATTCATAAGAAGTGTAAGTCGTGAGAAAATATATAAAGAACTACCAAAAAAACTGTCGATAACACTTTCCTTCTGACCAAATATTTGAGTGCCTTAGTAGTGTTACCCCTTGTGGGTGTGAGGCACTTTGAAGGTTTAAACCATGTTATCTTCGCTTGTAATTTCCATTTGAAACAGACTGCTTTTTTTGCTCCAGAATAATTTGGGTCTCTTTATTTGATTAACAATGCTTGGTCTCTTCTATTGTACTACCTACTTCCCAAATGAGAGCCCACATTTGAAAGTTAAGTTTTAGTGTGCAATTTAATACATAATCAAAATCATTCCTTGGTGAGTTTAACTAAAAAAACTGGAATATTTTACTGCAAATGCATTTAGATTCGCTGAACTCAAATGACATGGTGCTATGGTGCTGTCTTTCTCAGGAGAAGCCTTTAAAGCTTAAGAAGAAATATCCACTTGGCTCAACAGGAAACTGTAACGGTTCATCATATACTATGGATCTTTCAAAAGAGTTATTGGATGTTATTCCTGTCCAAAAGAGGAAGCCAAGTCCGAAATGTTATGTGGAAGGAAAGAAAAAAACTTCTGGGACTTCCAAGTTGATTTTGGAGAAGCAAAAATCAGTTCTTTCTGTTCGTGGCATTCTAAAAAATAATTCAAAAGTAGTTTTACAGAAGAAGTCAACAACATGCACCTTGCGGGAATCCAGTAGAACAAATTGGTGTGGTATTAATCAATCAGACAGGCGAGTCATGTTTTCAGGTAAGGATGACATTCTTGGACAAAGGAGGAAATCTGTTCCCCCTATTGAAGTTCCTAAATTGCAAAATATTTCCTGTTCTTATTCCGACGCTGGTAGTGCTTCTATAGAAACTGATCACTCTGCTGAAAGGGGGAAAAAGTTTGTCGGTATGGATGTGTATGGAAGTGACGGAAGTTCTTGCATCAGCAAAGAGGAGCTTCAATCTATTACTGAAAAGCAGTCATCTGATACGTGTTTATGTGTGGGAAAACCCAATTTTCTGAGGCCTCATACTAGTCAAGAGCATTTACGGAACAGACCTGTAGCTTTAAATCAAGTTGCATACTGTAGTGAAAATCTGCATTGGCTTGAACATGGTGATAAAGTTGCCTTGCCTGAAACTGTATCTGCTTGCCCTCCGGGATTTCTTTCCACAGAAAGGGAAGCATTTATGCCCAACATGATCACTCAGGGAGGTGATAATATGTCAATCTCTTCTGGTTCCAATGTGAAGGTGATTGCTAATGCTCACTATGGGGATCCTCGCTCTAGTCTTGCTGCAATTTGTTCTAGGGATTATGTGAACGCATTTCCTCAACCATCATATTCTCATTTTCTTAAAGATAATGAAAATGGGTATGGAAGGCTTCTATTTCCCTCAGAAACAACCCCAGAGAATTACAATGGCCAAACTTTGAAGCACCACCCTTGCCGCCATCTTTCTCCGAAGGAACTGATGCGTAGTATATGTTCCTTGCCTGACATAGACCAAAGAGGTGTTATGCGATTGGAAAGGTCAATGAATGAAGATTTTGTTGGCTTACCTCTTAATTCACAAGGGGAATTTATTCAGCTGAATTCAAGTAGCAAGGTAGGGTTTAACCAGCTGATGAGGCCAAGCACAGTATCAGATTCATCTAGGATGTTAGCTCTGTGTAGTGAACTGCCAAGTGACACCGGAGATCATTTAAATATTAACAATTGTCATGAGAGAACACCATCAAAGAAGCAGTTCCAATTTTTCCCTGTCCAGGACCATGTGAAAGAGAACCCAAATTTTATTGTATCGTCTAGGTTGGGTATTACTGGACCACAAGGTACTGGAAGAGGTGATGTCCCCTTCTTGGATTATCTGAGGGGAAGTAGCCAGTCTGTCTATCCTCTGAAGTCAGGTCTTGATCTAATAAACACCCCTACCTACAAGTACAAACAAGATGACCAGCTTTGGAATCACTCTAGTGATAGAAATATGCGTCAAGAAATGAACCCTGATCTAATGTCCCTAAATGTCACTCAACCAACAATGCGATTGATGGGCCAAAATTTTTCAGTTGGTAATAGTTACAGAAACGTGCACGAGGATGAAATGGTTTGGATGGATAAGCAGATCATAGCAGAGCATCGTCCTGCTGATACTACCATTAACAATTCTTTAAGGAGACACTTTCAGTCAGACTTGGTCATGCAGCCGGCATCAGGAAAAGGTAAAAAGATTGCATGTCCAGCAGAAATTCAATTCAATCTGGCTTCACAAAGCTTTTTACAAATAAAACCTCCAGATTCTAGGTTTTCTCAACCATCGCTCAGCTGCCAAACCAATGCGGTGTATGAAAATACTTATCGCACCTTCAGTAGAGATCCTGTTGGCAGATCATATCCTTATTTTCCAATAGATGCTTCGCCTGCACTCTTCAACAAGGAACCCATTTTCCAGGAGCCTTTCGTATGTGAATATGAACCTCTACCTGTCAATACTCGACCAATACGAGCATCCTCTCCTCATATTGCTTATCAGAACTTGAGCTTAAATTGTACTAAATCTAATAAGAAGCATCCACAGCATTATTCTACAAATTCAGCTTTCAAGTTTCCTTTCTTGAGTCCTGATTTAGGAGAGCATATTCGGCCATCTTGTTGTCAGAGCTCTTTTAAGAACTTACCCCCATGGTTGTTAAATGCTACACAAGCGAAGGAAACTATGATTGGTTCTTTCAAGTCATATTCTGATGCAGGTGGTGGTTGTCATCCATGTACTATGTCCAGCGACAACTTTCAAAAGATCCCTTCTGTTTGCTGCAAACCAGATGCTTCTTATATCTACAATCCTTTATCCATCCAATCTCCGCTGCAGAATGCACCTGGGTTGGCTCCTATAACTCAATCTCCGCTCATACCAGTCCGCCACAGATTTTTACCAACTTTGACAATGAATAACAGACGTGAGTATAGGATGAAGTTCAAAGAGGGAATGAAGGCGAGACATTGTGCTAAAGACTCTGCTCATGGGAAAAGAACGAAAAAGAGGCTTGCAGCTAAATCAAACTATTCTGTAAATCCCTCCAAGTTACGTAACATGATAATTTCAGAAGATTTGAGTCGTAGCGTGGTAACCTTGAAAGCTATTGGAGATGCAAGAGCTGATGTAATTGGTAGAAGAGAAGCATTTGGGCTAGATTTAGCTAAAGATGTATCAAAGAGCATGGCATGTGGCCAAAATAGTAGTGAAATGGATGCAAGCAAAGCTAGTACTGAAATTAATCCATTCAAACTGGATGATATTGCAACACCAGGTCCTGTTAAACTGACTGCCGGGGCAAAGCACATCCTCAAGCCTAGTGAAAGTATGTGTCATGAAAGTAACTCAAGGCTGACACACTCAAAAATTCCTTTTGCTGCCGTGGCAAGTTCTGGTACAGTTTCGGAATCTCAGATGAAATCAGCCAAGATATACAGGTTTTAGGTGTAAGTCTGATCATCCTAGCTATATGTTTATGAAGTAGTCGAATATTTCTTTGAATCTTCCCAAATGTCGCATTTTGCATTGGAACAGGATGCACCTTCCTTCCAGAACTTGCCAAATCCCGCCACATTCAGTGGGAATGTCGCATCCCCGAGTCCAGGGTCTTGTGCAATCTATAATAGCTTAAACAAACTATTGGTTTCTGGTGTTTAAATTATGCTTTCTGTTATTTATTTCTAATATTCCGCCGTAGTCTGTAGTCTGTTCTATGACATCCTAGGGATGATTTTGCTGCTTGCACTTCCCGTTTAGTCATTTGTAGTATATATATATATATATATATATATATATATATATATATATATATATATATATATATATATGTTTAGCTTGAAATTTCTATGAAGATCATCGTGTTGTTTTTGTATTTGTTTATATTCCTGCTGATGATGGAAGGGGCCATATGAAACTCTTAATTCCAAACTTTATTGAAGATCTTTTGTTTGAAAGATAAAAGCAGCAGCAACTTTAATTGGATTAATGTTTTTCTTTCACGCGTGTCTCAATGTTTATATATATATATATATATATATATATATATATATATATATATATATATATATATATATATATATATATAGCAAGGATCAAGTGCATACCCCTTATCTTACTCACCCGTGATTACCCTCCTTTAGGCGACGGTTTCGATCATACAACCGTCGTCTATACTTTTAGCGACGCTATATGTTATCCGTCGCTAAAAGTATAGACGACGGTTGTATGACCGAAACCGTCGCCTAAAGGGGGGTAAGCACGGGTGAGTAAGATAAGGGGTATGCACTTGATCCGGACCGTATATATATATAACTGTATTATTATGTATATGTTCATGCAGCGACTGGTGTAGTACGTACTTTGCCAAATCTCAAGGATATAGTGTGGATCAGTGACATGGTATTATTCCAAAAGAATGCAAAGAAAGGCTGTCAAGGCTTAATTTGACTGTATGATGTCAACAAAATTTACAAGCTAGGATCCATGCATGTGGATTTGATTAGGTGATAAATGATCCATATTACGTACCTCCATTTCGCAAAAAAAGAGTTCTATTTAATTAATTTATAGAATTTTAAAGTTTCAAAATTTATTTGATTTTGGTTAATGAAATATTTGTAAAGTACAACTTTTGTCACTTAAATAAATTTACATCATAATTTAAGTTTTGTAAATTAAGTAGAAACAAAGTTTAATTGAATTGTTAAAGTAGAGGTTTTTGTGGCCAAAGCGAATATATATGTAAAAGTGTTTCAGATAGATAGATAGATAGATATAGGAGGAGAGAGAGTAGTACACTACATAAATTCATCAAAGTGTTCCGAAGAACATTTTCATTTAATTTGTCTTCACAGTGACACATGTACATATATTTGCTACACACAAGTATCGCGTAGCCAGCCCACATTCATTAATTAATAAAAATAATCTCAAGATTTACGATATTAATTAAGTTTATATATATATATATATAGTATTGTCGATTATCATAAATTAACTAGCTAGTTAGAATCCCTCCACCGATCGATCATGTGTACATAGTTAGTGCTTCTTTGCTTCTTTCTCAGCCTGCAAAATATATATATATATATATATATATATATATATATATATATATATATATAATAACGATATATGAAAAGAACAATATTAATTAATTAGTTATTTATTCAGCTTGCATGCATGCAATAGATGGAGATGGAGATGGAGATGGAGATGGAGATGGAGATAGAATTAGGAAATTTTATTATATAATTACGTACGTACGTACGTACCGCTTTGACAACCCGATCGAAGGCATCGGGTCCATATTTCTCAATGTAACGTTCAACTGATTTCCTAGCATCAAGGCTCATCATCTGCAGAACTTTCCTGTGTCCTTCTGGATGGGTTGAACTCACATATCCCCCCACTTTAACGTATTTCCTAACCAAATTCTCATAAATGAAAGCTGCACCATTAAATATCGGCAGCACCAACCACATACAAAACACTAGCTTCATGTATGGCCAAAATGGTAGCCTGCACGTACGTACGTACCACGATCATATATATATATATATATATATATATATAGAAATATATAGAAATCTGTGGGCCCAAGTATAAATTAGGGTTCACATGTGACCTAAAAGAATGGAATGAAAAACGGAAATGGCGGAAATAAATGAGCAAGACCTGAGAGAATCTTCCACGTGTCCCGAGGCAGAAGACACGTGGAGGCGACTCATTTTGGGAATTGATTGAGGGATTGGATTGGTGGCTAGAAGGGCAGGACGATCTGGGTGTTACTCTAATGACTAAAGGGTATTTCTGGAATTTCCCTGAAGGCATGTGCCTTGCACATGACTACTTTCCAGAAAACCCTATAAATACCCCTTCCATTCCATTGGGAAGGGGACTTCTCTTCAGACTCAAGACTTGGACTCCTGGAAGATCAAAGAGACCCTTTTGGTGACTTAAAGGCTCGGAGATTCCACCTAAAAGCACTAAAAGGGTTTGGACATTCTCTCATCTTAAAGGACTCAAGAAGGCTCTTGGAATCCTCGTTACCCTAACACGGTTCCTGGATTCTAGGAGTTCTGCCACGCGTCGTTGGAGTAATCGCCCACCTGTCGTTCTCCCCTCTTCAATCAACCAATCAATTCTGTGCTCTTCGTGGATTTCTCTCCTCCTCAGCCAACACGAAACCCTAACCCTAGCAAGGTACGATTTCCTTGCCCACACTTACAAATTGCATGACAGATCTCCCATGATTAATAAAGAAAAAGGTCAATGACTTGTGCTTCTCCAAAAATGAAAAGGACAAAACAAGTGAGCAACACTAGAGGAAGATAAAAAAGAAAAAAAAGAAAGATATTTTTTATGATTATTTTACACGAATAATGTTGTGTTGGGCCTACGTCTACGTGAGAAAGACTGATATAAAAATATCATATTTTTATGTAAAAATATTAATTTCTCAAAAAATAAAAAAACAAAAACTTTCATAGTCCAAGGGAGATCAATTAAAATATTACTCCATAAATGCACATAATCCACCAAAACCTAAAAAATACATTTTCAGTGGGGGGAATTGAAGGAAAAGAAGGCATGTATATATAGTATAGATGATTCACTTACAATCCACCAATAGCAATAGCAGCACCAACAGCAAAAACAGTTCCTCCATGAGCACCGTGGTACATCACCATTCTGCTTCCATAATAAGACATGAAGGACCAAATTGCAAAAACTAGGCCATTGCTACCCACGGCCAAGCCTTTTGCTAAGCCCTGTCTTAGTCCCAATTCAACAGTCCCTTGAAGAGCTGCAGAGTAGTCTGCAATAGTTTTACACTCCCCAACAAAGGAATAAACTGTTCTGATTGAGGAAATTGCTTGCTCTGCTATTGTCCCCGCCTTGTTGTACTCATCCCTCATCTTTCTTGCTATTCCCATTAAAGCCCTTCCATATATCAAACCGGGAATAACAAGAATCACCACAAATGGGAACCCCACTATGGCCAGTCTCCACAACATCAAGAATGCCACTAAATATGACCCAAAGAAAGTTGCCACATTCATTACAAATACCGGAACCTATATTTACAGATAATATAGGATTTTAATTTAGTCTGATAATTAATTTCTTGCTACATTAATTAAGGAGAGAAAAGTTTAAACCTTTTCATTGATAACATCTTGAATAACAAGGCTATCACTAGAGACGCTAGAGATGACTTCGGCCGTGCTTGTCACGTGCAAATCAAAATAACCGACATCTTGCCTCAGCACTGCTTTCAAGTATCTTGCTCTTAATCTTGAAGCTTGTCTCTCTCCTGTTCTTGTCCAACAATACCCCTCTAGAGAAACCCCCCATCAGAAGGGAAAAAAGATAAAATACCATAATTAACTAAACCGCCATCGATTAATTTCCTTAAAAAGATCGAAAATTCACACTATCATAATTAAGGGGCTTACCAAGGAAACAAGCCACCCATTGACCACAAGCCAAGTAACACAAAGCCAATGCATTCTGTAAATTTAACGCCATTTTCAGAACATATTTGACATAGTGATATATAGTATACATATTTACTTTATAATAATAATAACGTTGGGTAATCGAACAAAAACTGATCATGTACGGACTGATCAAGTTACTTAATTAAAAAAAAATACCTTGTTGATAGAATGGGTGAAATCATCATCAGCTTGATTATTGGTTACATTACCAATATTGTTCATGAGCTTGCTAGTTGTATACAACATCACAGGCATGGAAACGCCATCGCCTATGGCTCCAAGTAAGCCGAGCATCATCAAGAACATGTCAGCCCCGTCAGCATGCATGAAAATGGATCGAATTGACCCCATTATCTTCTTTTCCTGGACCCTTGTCATGCTTCGCTTGCTCTTCAAATAATTCCTAACTAATTTCTTACACTCTCTCCCTCTCCCTCTCCCTCTCCTCCACCACCTCCTCCTCCTCTCTCTATATTTATATAGATAATTAAGTATTGAGATGTTGATGATCAGAGTACTCTCTTATATATGTATATATATATATATGTAGTCAAATAACTTGTACCGTTGGTTGCTTCGAAAAATATCAATCATTTAACAAGAGCTAGCAAAGAAAAGGAGAGAGGTGCATTCATATATATAGTAGTTGTTCTAGGGAATGGATTTGATATTCAAGTATTTATTACACTGATGGCATGTGCAAGCTTCTTTTCTATAATAATACTCATCAGTAGTAGTAATAAATTGTACTACTAGTTTAATTCGTTGTATACGTGGCTGGTGATTAGAAGATGATGGTGACTTTAAACTCACTCAACTAATTTTTAATTTTTTAATTTAACACAAATATATATATATACATCGTGCACTTATTTGGCGTCATTAGTGACAATGGTGGGTCACGGACTCAAATGGCAGCATCTCCAGCTTGATTACACACACGAAAGTGCAAATATGAGATCTGGGGTAGATATATTAATAGAGATTAGAGTTCTTGCAAATGTCTTAAAAATAAATGCATAATAGGAAGGGAAAATAATTTATATGACGGACTAATTTCATGATCAATTTGAATTACCACTAATTAATGCACAATTTTAAGTGGATAACATAGAATAATAATGTGTCATCTCTAACAACTATTTAAATAAAAAAGTATTGATAAGAGAGGGATTCTTATGAATTTTATGTCACTCTTTTTTCTTTTTGAGTATTTAAGTGGTGTCAATTTTTTTTGGGGCAGGTTAACTTGTCAAGTGGCATTTTTTAATTAATGTTTCACATTTGTCTTAAAATAGGTTGACAATCGTGTTAGCTTGGTTAATTTGGGCCGTGTCAAACTCATAGAAATTATACTATATGTTAACAACTCGGGAAAGATTCTCAACATAAATATTACTCCCTCCGTTCCTTAATATATATAGGTTATTTTAGAGTTGTGCACAATTATTAAAAAAATAATTGTAAAATATTAAATATACTATCAATTGTCTATATTGTCCTTGTATTGAAAAAAGATAGTATTATTTATTGGTCAAAAAATAATGACAGAACCAAAGTTATATTTATTACTTGGGATAATATTTGAAACTAAGCAATTAATACTTACTTGAAATTCTCAAACGACTTATATTTAGGAACAAAAACATTTCTCTAAAATGACCTATATTAAGGAACGAAGGTAGTAACATTATTGTTAATTGTGTTAAAAATATTGATTCGTTTAATACGTAAATAATGCTATATGATATATATACTGCATATTGCATTATCATTAAGTACTAACACAGAATGTTTTATCACTGCAAGATACACTTAACAAAATACATGATAACATGTTTGAACAAATAACTAAGAAGTTTGAAACATAATTATCTAGGACAAGTTAGATAATCATCATATTAATTATAACCTAATTATTTCACCATCCTTTTAATTAAACAAGTCTAATTATGTTTAAAGTGTTCATAATTCGTGTCAAGTCATCCAAATCTCTCGTTAAACAAGTCTATCTGTTCATGCCACAAAATCATTTATATAAATTAACACTAGCACTTTTATTTTTCATATTCATATTGTATAAGCGTGACATGTTACAAATTGTCACTCCAACTTAAAGAACAAATTAGAGATAGTTACAGATATGACAAATTAGTTGAAGAAAATTAAGAGTATGTAAATAAAATTTTCATATTCAAAACAATGCTACAAGCCATTTTTAATTATGTTTAACAAATAGTTGTTAAAAAAAAGGTGAGATATGTCAAGTTGTCAATAAGAAACAACGTTACGAAAAAAAGTTAAAAAAAAAAGTCAATTGATATTTTCACATCATTTTTAAATATTTTCACATGTATGACTGACATATTAATCAATAAAAATTCGATATTTCAACTAATATATAAGTCATACGTGTAGAAATATCATAATATAATGGGTAAATATCAATTTCTTTAAAAAAAATATAAGAATTGTATAAGATATTCTCTTACGCATGCATGTCTTTTTTGACATGTATCCATGTCTTGCAGCTCTACCTCCAATCGCTTTCTTAATTGCTGTTAACTATTCAATATTCTTAACACCCAAATTCCTAATATTTTTGCATATGTTGACCTATATGTATCGTTAATTCATAGAATCTGCAAGGGAATTGTGGGCTTAAGTATAAATTAGGGTTCACATGTGACCTAAAAGAATTGAATGACAAACGGAAATGGCGGAAATAAATGAGCAAGACCTGAGAGAATCTTCCATGTGTCCCGAGGCAGAAGACACGTGGAGGCGACTCATTTTGGGAATTGATTGAGGGATTGGATTGGTGGCTAGAAGGGCAGGACGATCTGGGTATTACTCTAATGACTAAAGGGTATTTCTGGAATTTCCCTGAATGCATGTGCCTTGCACATGACTACTTTCCAGAAAACCCTATAAATACCCCTTCTATTCCATTGGGAAGGGGACTTCTCTCCAGACTCAAGACTTGGACTCTCAGAAGATCAAAGAGACCCTTTTAGTGACTTAAAGGCTCGGAGATTCCACCTAAAAGCACTAAAAGGGTTTGGACATTCTCTCATCTTAAAGGACTCAAGAAGGCTCTTGGAATCCTCGTTACCCTAACACGGTTCCTGGATTCTAGGAGTTCTGCCACGCGTCGTTGGAGTAATCGCCCACCTGTCGTTCTCCCCTCTTCAATCAACCAATCAATTCTGTGCTCTTCGTGGATTTCTCTCCTCCTCAGCCAACACGAAACCCTAACCCTAGCAAGGTACGATTTCCTTGCCCACATTTATTTGGCGACTCTGCTGGGGAAGTGTAGAATTCGTGAAGGGTATGCCCACAACTCGAAGTGGGAGAACTACAGGAAGAGCTGCTTCACCAACAAATAGTATTACCTCACCAAATCTAGTTCTAAGGCAAACAACTCAAGCTTTCCAAGGCGCAAATCTGGATTTTGACCAACCACTTATTGAAGACGCTTTGGAAAGGAGTTCAACATCACTATACATGGACAATCAACAACAAACCAACGCAGGAAGGCAAGTCGAGGATGCAAACGAAGAGCAGACGAATGTTGTACAACTGGAGATGCTCAAGGCATTAAAGGAAGCACGGGAAGGACAAGGGATGATGATGGCCATGATGCTGGAGATGCAGAGGAAGCAAGAGGAGATAGGGGAACTTCCGCCAGCAGTTGATGCAGATCCCTACCTTTAAGGCCATGTTCCCAGGCAATTCGCAGGGAGAACAAACAGGAGTGGAGGACAACAACAATGGCAGCAACAACAAAGAGAACCATATTGTACATTCATTGACTGAAAGTCAATTAGGTTCCTAGTAATAAACTTGGGGCTCCAGAACAGTGGTGATGAGCCACAACCTAGGTTGGAAGCAAGCCAACCTCAGACGAACATCATCCCAACTGCTCTTCCAGCATTTTCACAGGTGCAGATGCCAACCGTTCCAAGCCATGTCCAGCGAATGAGCCAACAAATACCACCAGTGCCAGCTTTTCACGATGCAAGTGTACATCAACCAATCTCTTCACCATATACACCGCTAATACAACAGTATATTACAACACCCCAGAGAGTTCACGTCACAAGCCAGTACGTGACGAAGGATGATATGATCGATGTGATCAATCAACTTCGCAGGCAGACATCCCGACCCTCAGAGTTAGATTTTACTCCACCTTACCCTGCACACATTCGGAGGCAACCTTATCCTACGGGGTATATTGAGCATCCCCCGCAGTTTCCAAAATACAATGGGGAGAAAGGAAATGCCAGAGAACACATTGCCAGGTTCGTAGAGTCGATGTCTCCATGGCTAGGATATGATGAAGTAAACAACCACAACTTGTTGATGAGGGAATTCAACAAGACTTTGACGGATAGTGCCTTCAGTTGGTACTACACTTTGGAGAAGGGATCAGTCCATGATTGGGATGATCTAAAATTGCAATTTTTTAAGAAATTTTTTTATGTGCAGAAACAGGTAACCATCGTAGAGCTCATGCGATTCAAGCAGAAGCCAAACGAGGAGCTGTCAGATTACGTGGATAGGTTCAGGACCCAAGCACAGAAGTGTGCAGAGCCAATTGAAGAAAAGAACTTGGTTAGCATATGCAACAATGGTGCTTTAGACGCCTTCAAGCCCCACCTCATTACCAAAGCTTGTGATTCATTTGCGACCCTCTCATCTTTTTCACAAGACTTGGGAGGAATCATGACATTTCCTACCAGCCATGCAATGGTTACATGGAAGGGCAAGAGGACAGCAACTGTGGCTTTGGCGGATTCTCAGTCAAAACCACAAGGGGGCAAGAGGGAAAATAATGAGAAATTTGAGCGAAGCAGAGAAAGACATGGGGATAAGTATACCAGGATGCCAGTTCCGGAGGCTATTACATGTAGCGAGAAGGCATTCAGGAACCTGTATGAACAATGGGTTGAATATGGAGTGGTGAAGCCTCCAAGGCCCCGGTTGGTTGTAACGGAAGAGATGAAAAGAAGACCGGACTTCTGTGTATACCACCAATACGCAGGACATTCCACTATGGACTGTTACAGTCTGCGGAGAATATACCATGAGAAGCTGGCGGCCGGAGAGATTGAACTAGGAGAAGAAACGTGCAACACTATCACCCATGGTGCAGTCCCGGAAGTCGAGAACCCAAATGCTGGCTCTACCATCGAAAAACTCTGAAATACAATGAATTAAAAATCCACCCAAGATGGTGGTCCACCAAAAATGGTGGTTTTAATTCCTCAGGAGTATCTCTTGCCAAGTAATTGGAGGACCAAGGGAGGAGGCACAAAAATTGACGAATTAAAAAAAAAATCCACCCAAGATGGTGGTCCACTCTAAATGGTGGTCAAGTCCTCGTAGACTGCACTTGCCAAGAAATTGGACGACCCAAGTGACGAGGTACCCGATTTCAAGTCCTCGTAGACTGCACTTGCCAAGAAATTGGACGACCCAAGTGACGAGGCACCCAATTTCAAGTCCTCGTAGACTGCACTTGCCAAGAAATTGGACGACCCAAGTGACGAGGAACCTAAGTGTTACACTTTATCATCAAAAGTGAACGAGGCACCTGACTATAAGTCCTCGTAAGTTATACTTTAACCTTCAAAAGTAATCGAGGCACCTGACTAACAGCCCTCGGAAGTTACACTTTCAACTTCAAAAGTGATTGAGGCACCTGAGTATAAGCCATCAACCCCGAAAGTTACACTTTACCTTTAAAAGTGGCGAACGTTATGCTTTATTCGACAAAAGCAAGAATGTTGCTTTTTATCTCAAAAAGTGGTGAACGTTATGCTTTCTTCGACAAAAGCAAGATTTATTATATGAAACGTTATGCTTTTCGTTAAAAGCAATTTGATTATCAATAAAATTTGTCAAACTTTCACTTATACTTGATTATTTCTCCTGATTTATTAAAAAAAAAAGAGGAATTATGGATTCAAGTATTAGTTTGCATGAAATATATGTACATGAATATTCTGATACAGGAAATGGAAAAAACTATGAAAACCATGATCTAGAAGCCATGACCTGTCGAACTAAAGAGAGGAGAATAACTAAAGCCTCCAAGTCGACAATGGTGGTGCCCTGAGCCTTCGTATTGGAAGCTATCGAGCCTTCAAAGTCTTGAGAAGTTGACTAAATTTCCTAAAAGCTTGGGCTTCAATTTATCTATGGCATCTTGAAGCTCCAAAAGCTCTACATAAAGTAAGTCATTCTCATGGAGACATGAAGTGACTTCCGAACGAAGTGCAACAACATGATGATTGGAAATAAAGAGATCCAACCTAGTATAAAAGGGAGACGTGTCCAAGGAGAGTTAAGAGACACCAAGATATCCTTGAAGAGCTCCTCTAGGGCTCGCCCTCCTAAGGTTTGCTCCCCTAGAGGCTCCCTCTCCTAAGACTTTTGTTTTCGAAGCTTGCAAAACATCAAGCCCCGCGAAGTGTTCAGAAACTGGAATCAAGGCTTCAGCACTTAAAATATTTTGCGCGATCATCTCACCAAAGGCGTGACTCACGCGCAGGGGGCAAAATGCTTACTTGTAGACGGTATAAACATCCTCCAGCGTAGAGGTGCATTCCTCCCCCAGACAGTGACGAATGTGCAAGTAGAGGAGCACCATCGCGAGATCAATACAGTAAGGGCGTTATGGTCCTGTTGGATATATATGTAGGTCTCTACATAGTTGAACACAACAAAAGATGCCCGCACTCTTGAGTATATTTACGTAATCAGTGCTTCCAAGGATCTCGTCGGTTCAATCCTGCCATTCTTGAAGGAGACCAGATGAATTAGACAAGAAGCAAAGGGGACGGATTCTTACTTCTCTATGCATATGCGGGGAATGCGATAGGAATGGGAGGAGTCATCTCAACCTCCACAAGTCACTGCATATAGAAACAAGTTTTTCTTCTCTGGCAGAGGAAGAGTTGTACGTTCATAAGTTTGGACTCACTCCCAAAAGATGTTGGAAAGACCAAAAGAGGGGAACCCTTCCTCAATGATTGAGAAACGGGGCCTCCTTGCTTGTTCCCAAGTCTGCAGAATGTTCAACGAGGAAGACCTGTAAGAAAAAAGAATTCAACATAAGGAATTTAAAGAGCACAAGTATTAGGATCCATTCAAATAAAAAAATAGGGTAGATGAAGAACGGAAAAATGTAAAGAATGAGGCCATTAGGTTGGTCCCCCTAAGGGTTGACCCATAGGGTTTAGCCACCTAAGGAGCTCTCCCCTCTTACATTTAACTTCTGCTTACTCGTTGAATCAATTGATTGGAATAAATGTTACTTCACCGGAATATCCGAGCCAATGACCTTGTCAAGGTGAAATGGCTCGGAATAGAGCCTTCCTCCTTGCAGTGTTGTCTTTTTCTTTCAGAATATCCGAGCTAATGACCTTGTTAAGGTGAAATGGCTCGGAATAAAAATCTTCCTCCTTGCGGTGGTGTCATTTCTTTCGGAAAATCCGAGCCAAGGACCTTGTTAAGGTGAAATGGCTCGGAATAAATACTTCCTTGCTGTGATGTTGCCTTTTCTTTCAGAATATCCGAGCCAATGACCTTGTTAAGTATTGCTTTCGAGACTACCCGAGCCAAGATCCTTGTTAAGGTGAAATGGCCCGGAATTGATACTTCCTCCTTACGGTGTTGACTTTTCTTCGTGAATATCCGAGCCAAGGACCTTGTTAAGGTGAAATGGCCCGGAATAGATGCTTCCTCATTGCGGTATTGTTTTTGATTATATACTACGATTACCTGAAAAGAAAAGAAATAGAAGAAGTAATCACGAAGCATCAACCAAACGATGTCTGCATGGACCATCCAACAGTGAACAATTGAATTTCCAAATCAGACTAGCTATCACCAACATGGCATTCAAATATCCAGGTATGGTACTGTTATCTATTATATACATGTAATTCGCAGTGTGACTGCTAGTCATGGTAGATAGATTAATTCTTATATTATCCATCCTGTTATCCATATAATTATAGATCTCCCAATATTGCAAAGCTTCAAATTTAGAAGAACATATGAATATTGCCCACAAAAATAAAATATATACGGTCAACTGTAATTATAAGCAAGAGCCCGAAACACATGACCACTCCAGTAATTCTTTTGGATGTGAGTTTTTAAACTTCATACAAAGTATAAAAGAGTACATGCATACTTTAGGTCTGATATGTAGTTAGCCCTAGAAAAAAAACAAAACAAAACAAAAACAAAAACCACAACTGTCTAGCTAGTCCTCGGATCCTGCAGTTGGCAACCTCATGCACCATCACGGATCGGATGAAGACGAGAAGTAAACAGTTTTAGAGAGTTGAGGAAGTTCAATACAATGATAAATTACATTAAAAATATATATATAATAATAATAAAAAAAATAATAAATAATTAAATAAAATAAAAAAAATAAATAAAAAATAAAAATTTAACCGAACAACAATATATGTACATATTTACACATTGAACAGAAAGAAAGAAAATCAAGAAAGAAAAATCATTTAATGAGTAGTACATGAGGGCTTCTAATAATTTACGTTAATACAATAAAAAATCTTAATGCCAAAGGCATCTGTTAAATGAAATTTACATGTATCTTGGAGCAATAAATTTTCTACAACTTAGTCATATGTCACTAAAGGTATATATGATAATATACAAGGTATATTATAATAGAAACACACAAAAAAAAAAAAAAAAACACAAGACAAATCAACATCTTGTGACCTTGTCTTCTTCCACCAATTCAAAGAGCTGAGTTTTCTTGAGATCAAGATCAAATAAAATTCGTATCTGATTTGCCAATACATGAAAGCACAAATAAATAAATAAATAAATAAAATTAAAAATTAAAAATTAAAAAAAAATTAAAAAAATAATAATAATAATAATAAATAAATAAAAAAAATTCTTTGTAATCAACTACATGTTTTTTGGCGTATGTTCAAAACAAATGAAATATGTAAAATATGCCTTAATTATCTGGGAAATTAAACCAACCACCAAATGAGGCTGTAAAAAGTGATGAAAAAGAAAGAAACTTTAGCAATATAAGCAAAGAAATAAGCATTCTTAAACTTCAAATATATAGCTGCATTAAGAGATAGAGCCAGAACTTTGCTTTAGTGGGTATATGCAATCTAAAAAAAAAAAAAAAAAAAAAAAAACTTTGTAATGCCCAAAATCAGCTCCTTTGACAAAATCAATCCATTCCAAAAAACGCAATAGAAGATGAACCAATTAAATAACAAATTTTAATTTTGGGTTGGATAGTGATGTAAGTCATGCATATACTCACTGTCGGACTCGTTTGAAGGACAAAATCAAAGGGTATGCCATCACCACCAACGGTGCATGACTAGTCACCAATCAGTACTGTATATTTTATCTCACAAAAATTAATATTACCATTGACATAGGTGAAGTGCATTTGCCTCATAAAAAGATTTGGATGGGATCGCAAAGACTTGCATTACAGGAATTGAAAAACCAAACACACCACATCATAAAACAAAACTGATCTTAATATAGCATCACCATGCCTTATAGAGATTTCAACCCATATGTGGTAATATAATATTCTTAAAGAAACCACAATTCATCAACATATATATGAGTATTATATTATATACATATAACCATACATAATCATGGGAGTAGTATATTATATACTTGCAATCATATATAATCAGATGGCTAATCATCTGCATATAATCATGGGAAAGAAATTATTGATTACAAATCAATTTATTCATTACAAATCAATTGATTACAAATCAATTTAGGAATGTCTAAGTGTAATCCTAATTGACTTCGAATCATAAGGAAAATTTTGATTTGATTTGATCTGGTAATATATAATTTATCTTGATTTAATTTTTTAATATATATATATACATACATATACATATATAATAATGATAACAAAATAAATTATAGAAACAAATATTTTATTTCTAAATTAATGGGAATGATTTGATCTAGTTTCCAAAATATTAGAAATAATTTGATCTTGTTTTCAAAAAAAAAAAGAAAAAAAAGAAAGAATGATTTGATAAAATTTTATTTTATCTGTATATATAATCTTGATTTAGTTTAAAAAAAAAAAACGTGATCCATTCTGGTGATAAAGGAAAGGGATTGGAACTTGGCTATTGGAATAATATATTTTTATGCCATAGATCATTTTTTTTATGCCATTTAACATACCACTTTTTATGCCATGGATCTCAAAAATTATTATATTAGACCGATACATTCTTCCTGTGCGTAGATTACCGAGTTATATTTAGTTATTATCAATGACATATCCTATCTCATTTGTTATATTTGAATCTACGTATGACATTTATGTATAAATATATCCACTTTTGCTTGCTTTTACATTGGTAATCTACAAAATATACCAAGTTAGCTATAGGACGGTGAATTTATATTTTGTAGATATTAACTCCCTTGTCTTTTCAAAATAAAATAAGAAAAAACTTTATGTTATTTGATTTTACTAACATATAATTGCCAAATTTAATTTGATTTAGTTTCAAAAAAAAATATATATAATAATAATGATAAAAAATAAAAAAATTGAATACATATATATATATATATATATACATACAAAAAATTAATCAGGAAAGCAGAGGATTGTTCAATATTTGGAAAGATTTGATGGACGTCCAAGAAACCTTGGGAGAGCTTCACTAGGGGTTCCCTCTCCTAGAATTTTTTTCGTTTGCAAGATCAAAGTCCACGGATTATTCAAAAATTTGAAGCATGATTCAAAGAGTTGAAGTATTTTGCACGATCGTCACTCCAAAGGCGTGACTCTCGCGCAGGGGGCAAATGTGGGCCCAAGTATAAATTAGGGTTCACATGTGACCTAAAAGAATGGAATGAAAAACGGAAATGGCGGAAATAAATGAGCAAGACCTGAGAGAATCTTCCACGTGTCCCGAGGCAGAAGACACGTGGAGGCGACTCATTTTGGGAATTGATTGAGGGATTGGATTGGTGGCTAGAAGGGCAGGACGATCTGGGTGTTACTCTAATGACTAAAGGGTATTTCTGGAATTTCCCTGAAGGCATGTGCCTTGCACATGACTACTTTCCAGAAAACCCTATAAATACCCCTTCCATTCCATTGGGAAGGGACTTCTCTCCAGACTCAAGACTTGGATTCTCAGAAGATCAAAGAGACCCTTTTAGTGACTTAAAGGCTCGGAGATTCCACCTAAAAGCACTAAAAGGGTTTGGACATTCTCTCAACTTGAAGGACTCAAGAAGGCTCTTGGAATTCTCGTTACCCTAACACGGTTCCTGAATTCTAGGAGTTCTGCCACGCGTCGTTGGAGTAATCGTCCACCTGTCGTTCTCCCCTCTTCAATCAACCAATCAATTCTGTGCTCTTCGTGGATTTCTCTCCTCCTCAGCCAACACGAAACCCTGACCCTAGCAAGGTACGATTTCCTTGCCCACAGAATGATATATATATATATATATATATATATATATATATATATATATAATTATAGGTTTATGGTAAACCATGACCTAATTCCTCCTATAAAGAACTTGGTGTGTGTGATCTAGATGGGGTACGTACGTTTGGACAAAAAATAATTTAAGTTTACCAAACACCCAAACATATATAAGCCTAATCACATTAGTATACTATTAGTATTAATTAACAATAACAATTCAACTCGATCACGTGATGCTACTACTTATAGTTTAATCTCCAATCACTCACCTGCAAGGATCATGCAAAAGGGTAGCTTCTCATTATTTCAGTTCTACCACTTTTTTGAATATTAAAAATTATACCAATAAAAATATTTAAAAAATATTACTCATTAATTATAAATTCTATTATTTTATATTTTTTAATTAATAAATCATCTCAATTTTGAGTTTAAATTAACTTTTAAAAGTTATTAACAATCTTAAATTTTGATTTTCAAGATAAAAGTAAATATCAAGTAAATGGTCCATAGATCTCACACATTAATCGGTGACGTGGGATACATTTGTAGTGGAGCTCGAGACTTTGCATCTTGTGCTACAAATAGCACATGTCAAACATGTGGTTCTCCCATCCCATTACCTTGTAATTGTGTGTGGGGGGGGGGGGGGGGGGGGTGGGGGGTGGGGGGCAATAGAGAGTGACAAAACAATGCAGTGATAGAGAAGTGTAAAGCAAGGGATGGACACAAAAAGCTAAAGTAAATTGACTTGTAGCCCCTATTCTATTTAGGTCACTTATTACTTTGTTGTTGCTACCCTATTTAGGTCTTTTTCATTTTTGGTACCCTGTTTTGGTCTTATGTTTCAGCATTTATCCACCCTTTTCGAACTATAGTCATAGTCCATACGACATCAATCCACCTTCCAGATGGACTATTTCATGAATTATAATATTATAATCGTCGCCACAATGATATATGCACTGCTATAAACAAAGAAGGGAACGCTGATAAGAGCTAGATAATCTTTAACAAATTTAATTGATCCTGCAAAAAGACTTCCTTATGACAGATAGGTAGTATACTATAAACAAACATACATAGATGATATGCTGCTCTAATTGGTTAATAATAGGCAGTTATTTTTCTACTTCTAGCTCCAGTGCTGTATATCAAAAACCTCTAAAAAGCATTTTCGACAATATATTATGCCTACAAACTAAGGTCAAATATGATTCAATTATTACCCAACTGACAATAATGGTTGTAAGGAGTTGGCTTCGCGAGAAAATGCTGCAATTAATTTTTCTTTTGTCAGCTGTTCTGGCCCTTCAGACTTGATGACGAATGTGTGAAACACTGTTTCGTTCCCTGCAGCGAGCTTGGATTCAGTAACTGTGACCTGTGCCTCTCTGAATGCTTCAATTACTCGGGATACAGGATGTGAATCAAGAGGGCAGGTCACCCTTACGGTAACTTCATCATGTGCTGCTTCAATTTCAATGTTAGAAACTTGGTTATGATATTCTGAATTTGGGTTAGCATCGGAAGACGATGCCTCTCTAGAAGTGCAACCCATCTTTTCCCTCCCTGATTCCAAGTCCTTGACCTTCTTTTGAAGTTCAGTTATGTAAGCAATGGCATCCCCCAACAGGGAAGCTTTGTCCATCTTGGAGATATTCGGCACAACAGCTCGTAATGCATAGAACCGCTGGTTCAGCTTTTCACGCCTCTGCCTCTCCGCCTCTACATGATTGAGGGGCTCTTCTCTTCCATTGGCAGGTTTTCTCCCCCGCTTCCGAGGTCTCTTGTCATCAGCTAGGCCCGTCAGCTCTTCCTTGTATGCAGCCTCAACATCTGAACGCTCAGACTCACCACTTAATGGCAGGGAAATTACAGAAGGCCTTGAAGTGGCCCCTGTAAAATCTATTTGCATCTGCGCCTGCTTCTGAGTCTTCAAATTGTTGAACCGCAATTGTTCAAGAGCCCCCCCACTGACTAGCTCGTGTAGATTTTTTGGAGGAATACGAGGGCTGTAAATTTCTACTGAGCCTGCCTGATTCACATTGTTGAATTGTGACAAATTTGAACCATGATGGGCATTTCTAATATTTGGGAATGGAGGCCTGTTCCCATTTGAGTAACCATCCCATGGCCTCTCCTCTGCTTTCCTAACAGCAAGTTTTTCCCTAAACTGGGAAGCGTTCGAGTTAAAATCCTGCCCAAAGATCTTTGTGATCCTCGGTCGCTCCACCATACCCAAATTTGAGAATTGGGCATTTCCATCTTCCTTCTCACTCACCAACGGAGCAGCTGACGCTGGCTTGGGCTTACTAACTGAAGAAAACGAAGATTTAATTGACTGAACTAGTTCTAAGCTTTCAGGTATGGACCTCACAGATCCCAATTCTAATACCCCAGAATCAGTTGGGATCAAAACAAAGGTTTGGATACCAGCAGATTTTGCAAGGAATGACCTGAAATCACTGGACGATTTCAATGTGGCTGAAAGCCACACATGCTTCCCGGATCCAAAACACTTTCCAGGGGCACCTTCTCCTCGAGGGAATGAAAAATACATAGAGGCAAGGAAGAACATTTCAGTATCTGTAACCCTATCCAACCCAAAAGCATAACACTCCTCATCTGATCCCCCAAACAGTGAATGCAATTTCTGAAGCACCCTCTTCCTCATTCTCTGTTGAGTCTCATCTTCAAGCCGAAGATTGAGAACTCGAGCAACTTCAGATTCCTCCCCCTCCTTTATATCCCTACAAGACCCATCTCCCCACCCTAGAACCAAATCACCGAACTTTGATCGCGAAATTTGCCAGAAAATTGCATAATTCCAGCTAAAATTCCACAAATTGGGGCGGTCCACAAGATCTGAAAGTTTGTTTTGCAAATTCTCATCATTCCCAACTGCCGTTAACGAGCATTCAACAGAAACTGAACTCGACATCAAGTAATCAAAAGCTTGAGGTCCCAAAACTGCTGCAGCCATAGCCTTGTCTTCATCAGTCCACATCATACCTCCCATATTATCCTCTATTTGCATCACTAAATCCAAAAACAACAAAACCACAAACAAAAAGACTTCAATTTTCGATTCCAAATTAAAATCTATAACAATAAACAATCAAGCAAACAGTATTTACCCATACATCCAAATATCAAGACATCAAACATATAAGAAAATCCATAACAACCCAATAAAAGCACGCATACTATAATTCACTTTCTTTTCAACAACCCAATTGGCTATACTTCCATATTTAGATATCAGAAACTCTAAATCTTCATTTAAGTAACCAATAACAAGAAGCCCAGCAAAACAAAAGCACAAATTCACACTCCAGAGGTAAGAAAAATACAGAGACTTGAAAAGAAAAGAAGATAAAGCGGGATTTAAGCTACCTCAAATATTCCGGGAAAATGACGGTTCAACAGAGAAATTCCTTTCCCCCGGAAAACAAACGATCGGTAGTACATGAGTGAAACTATAAACGAAAGATATAAAAAAAAATACTTCTCCCTTCCTACGAAAATGAAATATAGAGAGAGAGAGAAAGGTGGGGGCGTTGGTGCTGCTCTCTAAATCCCAACTGCAGGTATATTAGACGGTGGTTAGTAGTTTAAAGGGGTTAAATAGTAATCATGGTTAGGTTTAATCTGATCTCTGATATTTTTTTAGAATTGATATTTTTACGATATTTTTCTTTTTACGTGAATAATGAGTGAGTCATGTCTTTACGTGAAAATATTAATTTTTTTTTATTATTTTTGATTGACAATTTTAATGTTTGATAAGAAGTCGACAAGATATGGGTAATTATAATAACTCAAAAAGATGTCTTCTTTTCTTTTTTTGCCCTTTTAAGTCGAATATTAAAAAAAAATTTGTTACGACGAATGAATTTAATTATGCTTTTTGCAAGTATTTCAACACATTTTAAATTATATTTATTATTTTGTAATATTATTTTTGTTATGGTAATATTTGTTGCCTTCTTTTAATCTTAATATCACCGAATTTATTATGTACTCCCTCCGTTTCTTAATATAAGTCGGTTTAGAGAATTATTTTTGTTCCTTAATATAAGTTGTTTGAGAATATCAAATAAGCATTAATTGTTTAGTTTCCATTATTACTCCAATTAATAAATATAACTTTGGTTCTCTCACTATTTTTAAGCCAATAAATAACACTTTTTTTTCCAATACAATAGTAATATAGACAATTGATATTATATTTAATTTTTCTTAATACTTATACACAACTCTAAAATAATTTATATTAAGTAACGGAAGGACTACATCTTTTGTTGAAACATTAAGGTGATATTGAATGGAAGTGGTTAGTATGAAGTGAACTTCATAGTAAGTACACTTTATGCTCAATGTAGTACTGATACACAAGCTAAAGGGTGATCTCTCCGCCTGCGTAGCATTGTATTAGTCATACAATGAACTTACGATAACGTTCATTTCATGCTAACGGGATGCATATCGAATATTATGATAAGTATTTCGAGAAGTTATCTAATGAATTCAAAGAGATAGTTTCCCACACTGGATTTTTTCAATGTTTTAAGTTTTGTTTTAAATTATAAGATTATTATTAATTTTTTAAAAATTATCTTGAACATAAATTTATTAATAAATAATTTTACCAATTATTATTAATCAAACCCCTCAAAGAAACGAATACGTACGGATCGAAACAAAATTATACAGTAGAAACAGCCAAATAGGTCCACGTAGGCACAATTTTAGGAATCACGTGGAAATTGCTGCCGCGGGGAATAAAAATGTCACCGCTCAAGCACTATCGGCTTCCCTCGGGCCTCATCACGCGTTTTATATATATATAATTTATTTATTTTTAAACGGAATTTATATAACAAAATATAATTAATTTTAATTATTTTATTTATCTTAATAAATTATTTGGACTGTTCAAAATTCGAAATAAATTTCACCGTACACATACTGTCGGAGGCACGGGACACATTTAGTATATATATATTTTTTAATGTAAAGTTAACCCGATGTGTCCAAAAAAGATACTCCGTATTCAAGATTCATATTAGGAAGCATGGTTGTTAAACTCGGATTTAATCGTTGGTTCAATCGTCGATAAAAATCAAAATCGACCAGTACTTCGATTTAGATTGAACAAATTAATCAACTTTGGTCAAAACTCAATAAAATCGATTGGCCATCGGTAAAATCGACTAAATTGACTAAATGAACTGGTTTTAATTATTTAGTAAAATTATAAATTATACTAATAATATATATTTTTATATATTAATAACATTATTAAGTGAATAATAATTTAACCACTAATTAAATTATCCTTGTTCAATTCGATGACGGATCCGAATTTGAAAAGAAGAGTAGACGAGGATAACTTTAAATGAGGGAAGTGTATTATCTCATGATGTGTTTATGGAGTAGTAGTAGAATGTAACAAAAACGTGAAGGCCATTCATGGAGTGGAGTTTTATTATTTATTATTTATTATTTATAGAGAGTAGTGTACGGCTATAAATAGCTTTGTTTTGGGAATACTCCAGTAGGTATTGATTCGTTAACGTGTTAGGCGTGAGTCCACCATCATCACTAAGCTTTATCATTGATACTACGTCGTCCCTCCTCCTCTCTTCTTTTCCCATGTCATGTCAAGCCATGCCAATTGCCATGCATGAGCTAAATAATACTCCAGTGTCACGGTTTGTTAAGTCTCTTACTTCCACACACTCACTCGCGCGAGTATTGTTACGCTTCATATTTCAAACTAGTTGTAATTTCCACAAAATCACGTGAGAGATACACTGTCAAAATGTCAAATTTTACTTATTAATTATCCCTGCCTGAAGGTAAGATATGGTATAACGAAATCATCTCTCTCCGTTTTAATAATTTTAAAATAGTATTTATTTGAATATTTATTTGAATAATATACATTTGCACTTACAAATAATATACACTTGCACATACAAATAGTATTAATTTGAATATTTTAAATATATTTAAAAAATTTATTTATCTAAAATCAATTAATGTCTCCCCGCATAATGTATTTTAAGTAAGATCCTTGTTTTTTTAAGCAACCTTAAAAAACATCAACTTTGGTCGTTCACTCTTCTTCTCCACTTTATCATATTTTAAGCGGGCGAAGGGAGGGAGCCGAAATTTAAAATAAAAAAGTGATAAAATATTATTTTAATTTTATTAAATTATATGATTTTTCAGTCAAGTCAAATGTTGACCGACTTTAAAGTGAAAGAGTGTATATAAAAAATATTTTAGTGTCCACTAAAAGTGGTGAAAATCTGAAAACATAAATTAAATACTTACAACCAAGCTATTACTACTAGTTAGGTAAAGAATAGGAGGAGTATTTGATTAATTTACTAGGGGAGGGGAGGGGAGGGGAGGGGAGGGGAGGGGTGGGGTGGGGTGGGGTGGGGTGGGCTGGGGCTATGGCGTGGGGGGATCATTTTCAACACAGTTCACACGGTTCACGTGCTGCTTAGGCTGTTTGTTAATCGCGACTACCCAACAACATCACGTGGGACCCACCCTCCAAAATACTACTAGTACTCAAAACATAACCCACCGCCTTGCTTTTTGCTTTTTGTTTCCTCCTCCTTCTCCCACTAGCAAATACAACAAGCTGAACAAGTCAAAACGAATCGAATTGGATATTGATTTACTGAGTGAGTGAGTGTGTTTGTGTCAAAAATAATTAATATAATTGTAGCTGTTTTAACCGAATTTAAATTTAATATATAAATTCCATCCATTCAATAAATACCTTGAGTTTTAATTTGAATCAAACCCAAACTAGCTTAAACTCAATTCGTTTAACTTTTTATTATACAAAATTATGTTCCGTTTGACTCGTTTAGTTAAATAAATAATATAGTTTGTTCGAATTTGACTTGTTTAACTAATTCAAGCTGAGCTCGCCCGAATCAGACTTAATCAAAATAAGAAAATTATTAAATGAGTCAGACCTAAACAATCCAAAATTAAATAAATTAGGCCCGGGCTCGGGTTCGGGCTCAAGGCCGATACCTTTATTTGTTCGGATTTAACTCTTTTTATCTAGTTCAAGTCCAGCTATAACTAGTTTAAATCGAACTCAGCTTGAGTCAAGCTTAATCAAGAAGAAATTGTAACGAGTTTATTTATATAACACGTCATCATTCAATCAATAATTATTTTTCTTCCAGACCTAGGAAGAGGAGCAGTAAGGGGCTGTTTGTTTAGAACTTAATGGGTCTGAATGGCTGAATCATTAAGTGCGTTTGTTTTGAAAAAAATCGTCTGAATGGCTGAATCGGTCAGATGCGTTGGCTGAATGGTTAAGGCCGAATTTTTGGTCTGAATGGCTGAATGGTTGGCTGAATGAAGTAAAAAAATTTAAAAATAATAAAAAAATATTAACTATTATATTATGTAATATTAAATAAATTTACAACAACTTTAAATTTTTTCAGAGGGGCAAAATATTAAAAATATATCATTCAGATCTTAAAGATATGTCAGTTATCAAACAGTTTTTTTCATTCAGATTCAGATTCAGCTCATTCAGATTCAGTCAGAAACCGGACCCAAAAACAAAATGCCGCATGTTTTGCACGTGCATGTGATTTCAATATCCAGCCTGGCATTCGTCATGAACGTATATCATTTCAAATTGTAATTATGCGGTCTACATTTTTTCCAAGAAAATAAAAAATAAAAGTAATTAATACATCTTTGTCATTTATCACGTGTGACAGAGATAAAGATATTCATCGATCTTATCTACTTATCTGCATTATTCAGTATTGTGTGATTCAAGTCATTTGTATTGATTTTGTTAGATGATGATGATGATATCATTATTCTCTCTCTAGTGATGTAGTAGTATTATAGTATTAAGATATTATAGTATTAAGATAAGTGAATAAGATTTAGACGTCCCCTTCTCCGAAAAAATTTAAACAGCTAGATTTTTTGAATTATAACGATAGTTTCATCAATCATTATAATTATGTATAATCTATCGTTATAATCGGTTCGTTGGACAATTGGACCAGAGATCTAGATACATAATAATAACATTTAATTTGAGAATATATATATATATATATATAATAATTTTTGTACAAACAACTATAACCGTCACAAAACAAAGGTTAATTGACATGCAACATAATATCTCTAAACTCTGACCAACCAATTTAAATACAAAATAAATTTAAGTAGGTCATACTAGCGAAGGAATTCCCCGTCTCTCCCCTCCTAGTTCTAGTCTCACATCTTAGCCAGGGATCATATCCCTAAGCTTTGATACCAACTATGACGCCCCCAAAATTAGGTATACATCACCCATCTTGGGTCGGGAGATACATGTTACAAAATTCAAATACAACTTGCTAATACAACTGTCGTGTACAATACGACAAAACATAAACTGTGAGTTTGAATACAAATATTATCTACTAGAGATTATACAAACTCAAAAGGAGTCCTCATTACAATTATTATCACATTATTTCAGAGAATAGTGAGGACTACTAATAATATCCTTTGGACCATCACTCCGTTCCCTGACTCGTTACAGCTATATTCTTATTTCCTGAAGAGAACAGTGAAAGAAAGGGTGAGCTCAACTAGCCCAGTAAGAAATATTATGACTAAGATAATGCAGAATAAATTATCATTAGTCTCCAACAATGTTAAACTGATAAAATATAATAGACATCAAGTTTAACTGCACCAAAACAATTAATCTATTAAAAGAGTCAAGTAGAAAATAAAATCTACTATCTTTTATGATTAAAAAGATTTTTTATCACTGTTATCGCTGAGACTCAGCTTAATAAATATTCCACATCATCGAATCACCCCTGCACTACGGCCAAGGATATTCTTTAGTATCACGACCACAATTATCCATGCACTACGGGCCAAGAATATTTGTGTATTCATTAATGGTCATGATCATGCCAACAACTGTCCATCAATGCACTACGGGCTAATGAAGATTTTTACCACATTATTTATAACATTACGGTCATGATTACACCGAATAATCCCTGGTCATAATCATACCAAGTCCATCTATGCACTACAGACCACAGATGACATTCAAGGAATATTTGGATCAATTCGTTGTTGTCTTTATTGATGACATCCTAATTTATTCCAAAAACCGTGAAGATCATTAGCACCATTTGAAGCTAGTACTTCAAAGACTTCGTGAACACAAGCTTTATGCCAAGCTAAAGAAATGCGAGTTCTGGCTTGAGGAAGTAGCATTCCTTGGGCACGTGGTGTCAAAACATGGAGTATCTGTGGACCCGGCGAAGATTGAAGCAATACAAAGTTGGGAGCAGCCAAAGTCGGTGACCGAAGTGCGTAGCTTTCTGGGCTTAGCTGGTTATTATCGGAGATTCGTGGAAGGATTTTCTCGAATCGCTACTCCGTTAACTCAGCTGACTCGGAAGGATGCAAAATTCGTATGGAGCGAGGAATGCGAGAAGAGCTTCCAAGAGCTCAAGAGGAGACTCATTTCGGCACCTGTTCTGATAATACCATCTGGTTTGGATGAATTTGTTATCTACAGCGATGCTTCTGGCAAAGGGTTAGTATGTGTTCTCATGCAACATGGGAAAGTCATAGCCTATGCCTCACGACAACTCAAAAAATATGAGAGAAATTATCCTACTCATGATCTGGAATTGGCAGCAGTCGTATTCGCGTTGAAGATATGGAGACACTACTTGTACGGGGAGAAAGTGGAGATTTATACGGACCATAAAAGCCTCAAATATTTTTTCACCCAAAAAGAACTCAACATGTAGCAACGACGTTGGCTTGAGCTGTTGAAAGATTACGATCACACTATTCAATATCATCCTGGAAAAACGAACGTAGTAGCTGACGCATTGAGTAGAAGATCATATGCGAGTACGAGTGCAATATTGTCAATGCAAAGGCCCATTTTGTATGATTTGCAAAGGATATAAGTTGAATTAAAGACTCCAAGGACCCACATGATGATGGCGAATATACGAGTAGAACCGACTTTAATTGATAAAGTTAAAACTGCTCAAGCTACAGACCTAGGGCTGATACAAAGAAGAAAAAAGTGCAAGAAGGTGCTATTCCAGAAGCAAGAATCGATGAAGAAGGAATACTTCGATTCAAATCTAGACTTTGCGTTCCGAACGATTCTGACTTGTAGGATAGAATCATGATGGAGGCACACAACACCCCGTTTGCAATCCATCCTGGGAGTACCAAAATGTATTATGATATTCGACATATATTTTGGTGCAACAATATGAAGAGATAGATCGCGTAGTTTATCTCGAGGTGTTTAACTTGTCAACATGTAAAGGCGGAGCATCAAATGCCAAAAGGTCCATTGCAACCACTTGAGATTCCGGAATGGAAGTGGGAACACATTACAATGGATTTCGTTACAAGTATTCCCACGGTTTCTCAAGGCATACATGCTATTTGGGTTATTGTTGATAGATTAACCAAGTCTGACCATTTCTTGTCGATACGTGAGACTTATTCCCTTGAACGTCTTGCTCGTATGTACGTGAATGAGATTGTGAGATTGCATGGCATGCCAGTATCCATAGTTTCGGATCGTGACCCAAGATTCACTTCACGATTTTGGGTTAGCTTGCAGAAAGTGATGGGCACGGATTTACGATTCTGTTCGGCATATCATCCTCAAACGGACGGACAATCAGAGAGGACTATTCAAACCCTCGAAGATCTATTAAGACTTTGTGTCCTAGATTTTAAAGGAACTTGGGATAAGTACTTTCCACTGATGGAATTCTCTTACAACAACAGTTATCAAGCAAGTATAGGCATGGCTCCATTTGAGGCGTTGTATGGACGAAAATGTCGTTCTCCAGTATGCTGGGACGAGGTGGAAGAAGCAACGTTGTTGGAACCAGAATTAGTACGCATGACTACAGAAAAGATCCAAATGATTCGACAACGTATTCAAACTTCACTAGATCGACAAAAGAGTTATGCTAATCTTCATAGAAAGGACGTGGAGTTTAATATTGGAGATCATATATTGTTACGTGTTGTTCCATGGAGAGGAGTTACAAGATTTAGAAAAAGAGAAAAGCTTAATCCAAGGTTTGTTGGACCATTTGAGATTCTTGACCGAATAGGAAACGTGGCCTATAGACTCGCGTTACCTCCAAACATGTCTCGTGTTCATAATATTTTTCATATATCTATGCTTCGTAAATATGTGAAAGATCTGAACCACATTATTGCGTTAGAACCAGACGAGATAGCCGAAGATTTAACGTACGAAGAGGTACCTGTTAAGATCTTGGATAGAAAAGAACATGTCCTACGCACCAAGATTATTCCACAAGTTAAGGTTTTGTGGAGGAACCATGCTATTGAGGAAATGTTAACGTTAACGTATATTTAGAATTTTTAATAGCCGAGATAGCCGAAGAATTTTGAATAGTCAAGATAGCCGAAGATTTTGAATAGTCGGTGAAGTATATTTAGAATTTTTCGGAGCTCTCTCTAAGACTACATCACCAATGTTAACGTTCAATTGGCCCATAAGTCTTATCATCTCTATAAAATTACCACAATTTTTAGAAGTTGGAGATTCATCATGACCTCTAAATGCACAAGCTTGCAAGCTAAACCACTTTATACTCTCAATTGTTGCTGTAAGTCGCAACCGATTCTTCTAAACTTCTTTTAGAGTTTGTGCATTCAAGACTTTGTCAATATGTGTAGTTATTTTCATCAAGTCTTCAACACATTTCACTGCATTCCTATGTGGTGAAGTAGGACCTCCCACATGCATCAAAAGTGCACATCTAACTCCATCATTAACCCTCTTCCAACTATTAAACCCTTAAGTAATGAATGCAGGATGAAGAGGCACCTTATTTTGAAAAATAAAGCATGAAAAACAAAATGCTGCATCCTTTGATGAAGAGTACTCTAACCAAGGAAATGATTCAAACCACGAATATTGAAATTTTCGATTTTGTGAGCCTGATTTAGTCCTTGGGTACTTTTCCAACTTAGGTTGATACGGACCCATTTTGATATAAGCTCACCTAATTTCATCTCGTTGATTAACATGATGTTGCCATATAGGGATCCGAATCTCAGGATCCCGTTCAAGAGTACTAAGATCAATTCCAACTCTTCGAGATTTGGAAAGGGGTGGTTGGTGATCTGAGATATCAACATTAGATGGAGAATGCCCTTCACTAGTTGTCATTGATGCACTTTCTCTTGGTTTAAAGAAAGAAAACAAAGTTTTTTCTCTTTTGCTTCCTTGACTTTCCATTGTGGCTTATAAGATATTGGTCTGAATTGCACTTGTGTCGTGGTCCAATCTCTCTAACAAAATATATAATTTAATCACAAAATCTTAGGTTCTAACAATAATTTAATTTAAGTTTTAACAATAAATATTAGAAAACATTCTCTATATATGTATGGGACAAGCCTAAATAGGCATAACACAAAATAATAAAGCAAAAAAAATCCAAATGGGATTCTGATTTTGGAACATCATAAGCAGATTAGAAAACCAATATGCAGAAAAATAGAAAATAGAGACAACAGCGAATATGCAGAAAAATACAAATAGAGACTAAACTTGCAGTGGAACAGAAAATAGAGACTATATGCAGAAAAATATAACAAGTTAATAAACAACAATCTGAAAAATAAATCATACACCCAGGGAGTTGAAATTGAAATATACACACAATCTGAAAACAAAAGGGGAGCTTTACCTGATAAATTGAGTGTTGATCGTAGAAAAAGAAACCCTAAAAGGCTAAAACCCACCCTTTAAGAACCTCACAAGAAAATAGCAGAACTTTCGGTGGAGGAGAACGATTTCATCTACAGAGAGAGATAGTACCGGCGGTAGATGAATGCTGAAACGAGGGTGAATTTTGGGTAGCCAAATTGTTTTTCCAACGCTGAGCTACTGGACCGCCACTCGCCAGAGATTCGATCGTAAGTAGCGGAGGATGATGTCTTCAAAACAACCACTTTGATAGGGCTTTTGTTTGTTGGGCTGGGCTAAGACATATAAAAAAAAGGGTCCTTTACATAAATATACAACAAATCAAAAGTATTTACAAGAAAAGTGCATCAACTAAATAATTACAAAAAAAGTGTTCTTATGACTCATATTATAAAAATAGTACAATTCACATTAATTAGGAAACCTAAAATCAAGGAGAAATAACTGTTAATAATTCAAATTCAAATTCAAAAATTTGAAATCTAACAACAAAAACAAATTCTGATCCAGGAACATCATGAACTTTATTCATCAAAAGTATTTATTTTCTCACTATAGAGAGTGACTTTGTAGAGAGAGAAAAGTATCCGAAAATGGCCAAGTCGCTGATTCTTCCGCTACACCACCGCTACACCGCCGCGAATCTCCGTTGTCCAAAACGCCAAGAAGAAAAAAAAGATTCGCCTCCCGCCGCCGCTAGATCGACTCCGCCACCACTACCGCTATCTCACCGGAGTTTCTATTATGAATTTTTTGATGATTTAGTTACCTACAAAAATTAAAATGGTTACCTTTATACAAAGTTTGGCTACCAACTGCATCACATTTAAAATAAAATTGGTAATAAAATAAAACAGAATTGATTACCTTCATACCAAGGTAACCAAACCTTGATAACAAGGAAACCTTCATATTAAGATTCGGTTACCTTAGTATGACTGTTTGGTAACCAACTGCATGAAGTTTGGTTACCAAACTGCATCACATTCAAAATAAATTAGTAACCTAATAAAACTGAATTGGTTACCTTCATACTAAGGTAACCAACCCTTCATACCAATGAAACCAAACCTTCATAATAAGGTAACGAAACCTTCATAACAAAGAAACCTTCATATTAAGGTTCGGTTACCTTGTTGTGAAGGTTTGGTTACCTTGTTGTAAAGGTTTGGTTACCTTAGTATGCCTATTTGGTTACCAACATATTACCTTCATACCAAGGACCCTAAAAAGGAACAATTACTTTTTAAGGTTTGATTACCGGTGGAGTTAGAGAACGGATCGGTGGTGGAGGGGAAGCAACGGGTGGTGGAGGGGCCTCCATCGCGGCCAGTGGCGGGGTCTCCACCGACGACCACCATCGATCTGGGGATGGAGGAAGAAGAAGGGTAGGGTAGGGGTAGAGTAGGGTAGGGGTGGGGTGGGGTGGGGTGGGGTGGGGTGGGGTGGGGTGGAGGAGAAAGGGGGCGGGAGGAAGAGAAAGGGGGGCGGGAGGAGGGGGATGGCGGTGGGAGGCGGAGGAAGGTGGTGGGGCGTGGGCGGGGGAGGAGAAGGGAGGCGGATGAAGGGGAAGAAGAGGGGCTGGGGCTGGGGCGGGAGAAGGGTGGCAGAGGAAGGGGAAGAAGAAGGCGACGAGGGGATGGGATTACATGTTTATGGTTTAGCAGAAGAGAGAGAAAGCGATAGTTTATGGCAACGTCAGAAACAGAATGGGATTGCATGTTGCAGTTGTTATAGATAAGGAGAGAAGTCCTAAATTAAAGAATCCTAATTGAATATTAATTCCTTAAATTAAGGAATCCTAAATGCACTAGAATATGTAAATAAATATGAAAGCGTATTAGTTACATAAAAATTTTATGAGGGCACTTTTTTTGTAATTCTTTTTAAAAAAGTAATAGAAAATGTAATTGTTCCTAAAAAAAATTATTGAACCCGAGCTACAGCCCACCTGAGTCCCTACATGGCTCCGGCCCTGCAACTCCCTCCCAAAATAAAAATTGTTGAGAAAGAATCGGGAAGCATGTGTGCATGCACTTACGTACCCAACTAACACACATATTTAAAACCTAACCTAATTTAAAACCTTTATCCATTAATCGGATTTTAATTGGGTGTACTCATGTATATTAGTGTTTTACTATTTTATTATTTCTCCAATGTGAAGCTCTAATTCACTTGTGATATTTTTACATGTGTTTTCAAACGTAATACATTTTCAAACTCAATTCAAAATTGACATTAATTTATTTAATTTTAGTTAATACAATAATAAATCATGTAAATTATATAAAAATACTACTCGTAAAATTTATTGTATAATAATTTTTGATAATTAAATCATCTCAGTATAAAGTTTAAAGCTATCTTAATAATTTACTATTAAAAATCAGTAATAATTATATAATTTGAACCGAGATATTATTAATTTGTAAATTGTGTTTAGAGGGTACATAGAAACTGACAAATTTCTTTTTAAATTAAGGGAACTAATATTTTCACACCTACGTGTGAAAATATCAAAAAATATAAGAACATGCTAACATCCTTAGGAATATGCTACATTTAAAATGCCAAATGTCGAATCCCTATTTGATCCCGAATAATTAATTCGTATCATATCTAAGCAAGGGGTGGAAACTGGCTAGATTCAATTAGAAGCAAGTGCTTTTGCCATAAAAATAACAATTTAAATAAAATAAAATAACAAGAGGTCATAAAAAACAAAAGGATGTCACCTAATTCTCGTGTACCCTCCACATGTGAACCATTCCTACCCATGGGCATGGGACCAAAAACACTTTAACATGAGTTGTGACATGCATGCTACTATGAGGGCAACTAAGTAATTACATACCTAGTTCCCCAAGGTCCAAACGTCTGGCTATTGCATTATTTGCACATACATGTCTAATTAAGGTGCACAAAGGCAACTTTCTTTGTGATGGAGCAATCACCACTCTCCAACGAATATGACCTAACTACCTCGGCGGAAACCACCACCGGAGAAATTCAAAACATACCCATCAACCAAAAAGCCACCAGGAGACACCCAGTCTACCACGGCGTTCGAAAAAGGCGGTGGGGAAAATGGGTTTCCGAAATTAGGGAGCCCCGAAAGAAATCACGTATATGGCTAGGGTCTTTTCCAACCCCGGAGATGGCGGCACGCGCATACGACGTGGCTGCATATTGCCTTAAAGGATGTAAAGCGCAGCTTAATTTTCCGGATGAGGTGGAGCTTTTGCCTAGGCCGTCTAGTTGTGCGGCTAGGGAAATTCAAGAGGCGGCAGCAATGGCCGCAAAGGCGGTGATGGTGGAGGAAAAGAGCAGTATAATATCGGGAGGCGATGTCGAAGGTGACTTTTGGGGTGAGATTGATCTGCCGGATCTGGTGGAAGCTGGGAGGGAAGTTTGGTCGGACAGTACAAGTAATTACGTGCATGAGGCATTGCATTGGAATTCTTGTGGTGAAATGTTACCGGGTGATGCCACGTGGACAGGTGATGGATAGACTCTCCATTACTATTTTTTTGGTTATGTCCAGAATTACGTGACATGTTTATAATAATTTTATTTTAAGTAATTGTACGTATATAGTATTTAATTGTGGATTTAGATAGAGTTGAAATTACATTGTATTTTTATAGGGAATTAAAATAGATGTTATTCATTTTAATTTTTTATGAAAATGACTAAGATTGATGCTTGTATCATCTGTTTTACTCTGAATAAAAAAATCATGCTTCAAAAAATTTAATATTTGTTTATTAAAGTTGTTAATTTCTCTTGATGATAATAAGTTGTAACTAGCATAATGTTAATGTTATTAATAAGGTAATACGTTATATGTTTCTAGCGTGCTGGTGATTTTTAATTATAAGTCACGCCATTGATCAGTATATGTAAAATGTAACGAATATAATCTAATATAGTTTGGAGTGACCGTGGTTAGGGGTGGACAACCGGTAAAAATCGGCCCGAACTGGACCGGTATCGAAATTACTCAAATTTTCATACCGATACAGGAACCGGTTGGACCGGTATACCGAATCGGCGGTACCGGTTCGGTACCGGTTTTTACCGAAAATTAATATAATTATTATTTTTATTATTATTATTTTATTATTATTATTATTTTATTATTTTTATTATTATTATTAATATTATTATTATTATTATTATTATTAATATTTTTATTATTTTTATTAATATTATTATTATCAATATTTTTTTATTATTATTATTAAATTATTAATAAGAATAAAAAATTAAAAAACCGGTATATACCGGTCCGGTTCAGTTTATACCGAACCATAAAAGTGTCGGACCGAAACCGATACCGAAAAACCGGTATATACCGATTTTTTTGTATCGAACTGGACCGGTTTATATTTATACCGACCCGACCGGTTCGGACCGGTTCGATTCGTCCAAAAACCGAAAAAACCGAACCATTTGCCCACCCCTAACCGTCGTTATTTGTAATGTCTGTAGGTGAAAATAGATGTTTAAGACTAGTCTTAATTAAGTCCGTAAAATGAGCAAATAATATTTGTTCGACTAAAAGTTCGGTTCGTGTTTGACTTGAAATATAAATGATTCGAATATGAGTAAATTTTAAAGTTCGATAAATTATTTGAACCTTTTCAAATTGTAATTTTTTATTGATGCTCAGATTATATTCGTTTGAAAAGTTCAAACTGTTCGGACTCGATTCGAGATCGTGTTCAACTCGGTAGCTAAATGAGTCTCAATCAAACAATATTTTATACTCAATAAATTTTGTAAATCAAATCTGACCAACTCAATACTCAGTTAATTCGACTCAATTTATTTACACCCTTAGTCTTAATAGTTATTGGATGAATGACTGATGGATTGTAATGAAACCTATATAAGGCTAGTTTTGTACTGAAAATGGTTTTTATTGAATATCAAACAAAATAATTTCTCATATCCTTTCTTCTCTCGTCTCTCTACTATATTTTTTTAAAGTCTATTCGATACTATAAATCTTTAACACTATATATTTTAAAAATTAGAATTGCTCCATTCCACTAATATAGTCAAAATTAAATTAATATTGAGCTTTTAAAATATTCTATTCATTTTAAAAATATAAAATTATTATACTTCTAAAATCAATTTAAAAAATTTTTAAACTTAAAATTTACATAAATTTATTGAATTTGAGTCGTGTAGTGAAGTTATGTAATGATGACTATTATAAAAGTAGAACAATGATCAAATGAATACCTCTTATCTTACTCACCCGTGCTTACCTCCATTTAAAAGAAAATTTTGGTCATACAATCTTCGCATATACTTTTAACGACGCTATACTTTTAGCGACGGACGACATATTGTTGGGCTTCGGCACAGAAACGCACAGCGGAAATTAAAATTTTAAAGCAATTTCCGAAACCCGAAAACAGGATCCATGCGAGAATCAATTAATTCAGAGGTTTAGAGATTATACCAGATATAAACAAAAACGAGAATCTGAAACCGACTGCGCCTCGAATCTCCAACACAATACAAACCGATTGCGCCTCTACGGTATCCACACGAACGCCGCACGAACCGTCGAACGATTCTGCAATAAGAAGGGCTTGCGGTACTAGCCACCAAAAGGAATGAATTTTTGAAACTGTTTTCTCTCTAGTCTCTCTCTAAGAGCGGCTAGGGTTTTTTAATTCTGATATCTTACCCTAAGTAGCTGCTATATATCATATATATAGTAGTTAAAAGGAATTAATCAAAATCAAAACCTAATTTTATAAAATCCGAATATATATATATATATATCTCTTAATTAAGTCTCACTTAATTAATATACATATATACAAATTCTCCTTTTAATTTAAATTCGTGATTTAAATACTATTAATCATATTAATATATTTAAATCCTTAAAATTTAAATTAATTCCCTTTTAAATAGCGTTCTATGTGTGTGACCCTATAGGTTATTATTACGTTGGCAATAATTTTAAAATCATATTATAAAATTATAAACAGTGAGCGGCATCTAGTAATGCATCACTGCTACCCAAGTAATAATAAGATCGATGATTCGATGCAACCTTTTGTGACCAATGTTTCAATGCAATTTAATTCTTTTAACCTTAATATCCTAGAGTAAACTCGAGTCATGGAATGTGTCATACTCTTCATAATTTAATTTGAGTTTTCTTGATCAATGAGTAGATTATATGAAACAAATAACTATTTGAGCATGACCATGCATTTCATAGTCCTACTCAATCAAGAGGCCTATGGATATCACCCATAATATATAGGATGGTTAAATTCCATCTAGATCACTCATATTTCTCACATGATTAATGATGAACCCAATAATCACCTTTATAGTCCACCCTATTAAAGGTGACATTTGATGATATCAAAGTACATAAATTCTCGTGTAGTAATATAGCGATTTCAGGTCGGAGGACCATTACATCATTGTCACTATGAGAATTGCTAATGACACTTCGCATAATGCTCCATATAGAATTCTCATGGTGGGTCTGTCCAGTACATCGTTCTCTAACATGTACCTATGCATTGACTTAATATCTCATATATTTATGACCAATGAGATTTGGTCATCAGTCAATCCACATACTAGTCTCAATGCATCAATGTTGTCCCATCAACAATGATACTCGACTAGGGACATTTAAGAACACTGATACTAATGGTAATATATAATCTCATGTTCAAGTCACATACTTGAAACTATATAATTTGTATCACTATTCTAAGGAATTTTATTATGTTAACAATTATATTACGCAGTAAATAAAACCATAATAAAATCATATATTTATTCAATCAAATATAATATCAAAACGTTAAGCAATTATATCAAATAATTGGCCTCTAGGGCATAAACTTTAACACATATAGCGTCGCTAAAAGTATAGACGACGGTTGTATGACCGAAACCGTCGCCTAAAGGAGGGTGAGCACGGGTGAGTAAGATAAGGGGTATGTACTTGATCCGGACCGTATAAAAGTACTGGATCTGATTAGCATGAAGTTTATTTTTTGATAAATTGGTCAATTAACCAATAGAATACTGACACACTCATCTGCGTGTGAGTACTCTGTCTATTGGCTACAATACAATAAAATAGACAAATCTCAGCCCAAAGAGAACCTTAATTCTTACTACATAAAAGCTAAAAGCATAAATAAATGAAGTAATAGCATATCTTTTTCGCATATTTCTCTCCCCCACTGAATAATTTCTCTTTTTAGGTTATTGACGACTTATTACTGATGATCTGTGGACCACTAATCCCTCTGCTACTCCCAAAGGCTTGGCCCCTTTCGTCCTCAAATCACTTCCCACCTTCCTCTACTCCGCCGCTCACGACGACACGTCACTAGAATGCATCGTGCGCTTATTAGAATTCCAAGATAACAAAACGGGTCGGATCTTACCCAAATACAACCACAATTCACCGTCTTCTTCTTCGCTGCCGCAATGACTGAATGTTAGTGTTGAAATTCCAGCGATAAGAGAAGGACCAGACCAGATATTGGGACAACGAGAAGAAATGAATTGAAAACCCATCTTGTAATAAGTTGAATTAATTATCTGAATTTCTGAGTATTTGAGAGAGAGAGAGAAACAATAACTTGAATTACGTTTTTACCTTTAAATTGTTTTAATATTATAAAACAAATTGATTTATAGTTGAATTATCTTTTTACCCTTAAATTGGAACATATTAAACCACATCATGTGCCATGACAGTTTTTCGTTAAAAAAATTAACGTCCAAGATGGAATTTGAGATTTTTGTTAATAAATTAAAATTTAACGAGTTGATTATAAAAAAAATTGAGTTAATTAATTGTAAATTAACCTAAAATAAAATGATTAAAAAAATATTTAACCCCCGTTAAGTGTGAGGGAATGCTAGATAAAAGCGGTACAATTTTTGACAAATAATCACATTTCATGATTCAATTTGAGAGTATTTTGTTAGAGTTATTTCAAGGTAGATGTATTTGTGAATTGTGACAACTAAAATGTAACTTAGACAAATAGTACAAGCATATAGAAGTAGACGTAAAAGTATGGTTCTCTGAATATAATTTTATTTTATAATATTACCCATTTTGCAGGGGATTTATAAAACCCTTTCGAAATCCCTCCTTATTCTCTCACGCTCTTGTTCAAACTCATCACTCTCTCAAACTTCGACTGCGGCAATTGATCGTCCCCTCTCAGGTAACTTTCTCTCTCTTCGCTCCTTTATGATTTCATGCACTTAAGTTTTTTGTAGTCATCATATACAAAACCCTAGTTTCATTCATATCTACATTCATTTCACAAAACTTGTATAAACCCTAATCAGAGGACGAAAAAATGGAATGGAATCAACAAACCCTTCAATTTCTTTCCCAATGCTTCCTGGATACTCTATCTCCTCTCCCTGAACCTCGCCGCCGTGCAGAATCCAGCCTCTCTGACGCCGCCGATACCCCAAACTATGGTCTCGCTGTACTCCGCCTCCTGGCTGAGCCAGCCGTTGACGAGGCGATCCGTCAAGCCGCTGCTGTTAACTTCAAAAACCTCCTCAAATCCCGGTGGGTCGCAACCCCACCCTCTTCCCATATTCCAGACCCAGAAAAGGAACAGATTAAAATCCTAATTGTCCCTGTCATGCTTTCTTCAACAACTCGAATCCAGTCCCAGTTAAGTGAGGCCCTTTCGGTGATTGGGAAGCACGATTTCCCTAAGGCGTGGCCTGCTTTACTCCCGGAGCTCCGTTCCAGCCTCGAAAATGCCAGCAGGAACTCTGATTATGCATCTGTTAACGGAATCTTAGCTACTGTAAACTCTTTGTTTAAGAAATTTAGGTATGAATATAAAAGCAATGATTTGCTTCTGGATTTAAAGTACTGTTTGGACAATTTTGCGGAGCCACTGTCACAAATTTTTGAGCGAACATCTGGGTTGATTAATACAGTGTTAAATCAGGCCACAACCCTTCGGCCACTTATTGAGTGTCAAAGGTTGTGTTGTAGAATATTTTATTCTCTAAATTTCCAAGATTTGCCTGAATTTTTTGAGGATAACATGGATAAGTGGATGAATGAGTTTAAAAACTATCTGACGGTGAAGTATTCTGCGCTTGAAGATGGGAATGCTGATGGGATTGAGCTTGTTGATGGGTTGAGGGCAGCTGTATGTGAAAATATAAGTCATTACATGGAGAAGGAGGAGGAGTTATTTCAGAAATACTTGAGTGGCTTTGTGGAAGTTGTTTGGGGTTTGCTTGTGGCTGCCTCCGCATCACCTAGCCGTGACCGGCTTACCATAACGGCTATTAAGTTTTTAACCTCAGTGAGCACAAGCGTTCACCATACTTTGTTTGCAAGAGATGATATTTTGCTGGAGATTTGTAAGAGTATCGTTATTCCGAATGTGATGCTGAGAGATGAGGATGAAGAGTTGTTTGAGATGAATTATGTTGAGTTCATACGAAGAGATATGGAAGGCAGTGATCTTGATACTAGGAGGAGGATTGCCTGTGAACTTCTGAAGGGAATTGCTACTAATTACAAAGAGAAGGTATCCGGAAATGTTTCCAACCAGATACAGAGTTGTTTGGCCTCATTTACTCAGAATCCAGCTGCGAATTGGAAGTATAAGGATTGCGCCATTTATTTGGTTGTCTCACTCGCCACAAAAAAGGCTGGCGGTAATTCGGTGTCTACTGATCTTGTAGATGTTGAGAATTTTTTTGGATCAGTTATTGTACCAGAATTACGGAGCCAAGATATTAATGGGTTCCCAATGTTAAAGGCTGGAGCCTTGAAGTTCTTCACAATGTTTAGGAATCAGATCTCAAAACCAATTGCAATGACTCTGTTGCGTGATGTTATTAGGTTTCTTAATTCAGAATCCAATGTGGTTCATTCTTATGCTGCGAGTTGTGTTGAGAAACTCCTTCTGGTCAAGGATGATGGGGTAAGAGCAAGATACACTTCAGCAGACATCGGTCCATATCTACTGGAGTTGATGCGTAACCTTTTTAATGCCTTGGAGAAGCCAGATTCTGAGGAGAACCAATATGTAATGAAGTGTATCATGCGTGTACTTGGAGTTGCAGATATTTCTGCTGAGGTTGCTTCACCCTGCGTTAGCGGGCTGACTTTGGTTCTTAACAGAGTTTGTGAGAACCCTAAAAATCCCATCTTTAACCACTATATTTTTGAGGCGGTGGCTGTTCTTGTCAGGCGGGCCTGTGAGAAGAATTCTTCTCTTGTATCGACCTTTGAAGCAAGCCTTTTTCCCAGCCTCCAAATGATCCTGGCCAAAGATGTAGCTGAGTTCTTTCCTTATGCATTCCAGCTATTAGCTCAGCTTGTGGAGCTGAACAATCCCCCTATTCCACCACACTACATGCAGATCTTTGACATTCTCTTATTGCCTGACTCATGGAAAAAACCTGCAAATGTCCCAGCCCTTGTGCGCTTGCTTCAGTCTTTCCTTCAGAAGGCACCTATTGAGCTTAATAGAGAAGGGAGGTTGAATCAGTTTCTTGAAATATTCAACAAGCTCATTACATCTCCTAGAACTGACGAGCAGGGGTTTTATGTGCTTAACACAATCATTGAAAACCTTGGATATGATGTGATTGCACCCTATATGAGCCGTATTTGGACTTGCCTGTTTTGGCGGCTCCAAAACAACAAAACAGTGAAGTTTGTTAAGTCCCTCGTGATATTTATGTCACTCTTTTTGGTCAAGCATGGACCCCAAAACCTTGTGGATTCGGTTAATGCTGTTCAGCCCAGTATATTTCTTATGATTATTGATCAGATTTGGATACCTAACCTCAGGCTCATCACAGGCTCTATTGAGCTCAAGTTAACTTCGGTCGCTTCTACTAGACTTATATGTGAATCCTCGTTGTTTTTGGATCCAGCAGCTGGTGGACATTGGGGGAGGATGCTGGATAGCATTGTTACACTTCTTTCACGGCCAGAGCAGGATAGAGTTGAGGAGGAACCAGAAGTCCCAGACTTTGGGGAGACAGTGGGTTACAATGCCACCTTTGTTCATCTGTACAATGCAGGGAAGAAAGAGGAGGATCCACTGAAAGAAATTAAGGATCCAAAACAATATTTGGTGGCTTCATTGGCAAATCTTTCTGCTCGTTCTCCTGGGAGGTATCCTCACCTAATCAGTGAAAATCTTGATCAGGCTAATCAGGCTGCTTTGCTCCAGTTCTGCAGCTCCTACAATTGCTCCATTGTATGAATAAGAAGATTTCTTGAGGTACAGTTCTCTTTTTCACATGACACTAAATGTTGCTTTACTTTACTTTTTAATGATTGCTCCCTCCCTCTCGCCTACCTTTTAAAGTAATGCTATTACTATGTTATGCCATTTAACACCTTTATTTTTGCTTCTGAATTTGAGAGGCAGCTATAGTTATGAAATCTTGGAACAGGAATTCAACTATATATGAATAAATAAGACGCGCCTTCATTTTTATGATTTGAAAGAGGCATAGTTATGAAATAAGTTGAATTAATTGTAGATAATGTTGCTTCTTGATTTCTTTTATTGAGTTTTTGTTGCTTTCTCTTTCTTCCATTTGGAGTAGTGTTGGCTTTATCCTTTTGTGCATTTCTCTTGGTGAGCCAAATATTTCCCTGCAATCCTAGCAATTAAGATGTTTAGATAATTACGTAATTGAGATGAGTTCTCTATTTCTTACAAACTGTTAGGTGGTGTTTGATAAAATTGGACAATTAAGATATGAATGGTTAGTATATCTTAATAAATTAGATCATCTGAGCTGAACTTAAAAAGTTAAAAATATCAATTTTAAGTTTTAAAAATATGTCAAATTAACTTTTCAAAACTCAATAATGATCTTAAAATTTAGAATAAAACATCTGAATGACTTTTAAATTTGAAAATATCAATTTTAAATTTAAAAATATCTCAAATTAACTTCTCAAAACTAAATAATGATCTTAAAATTTAGAATGGAGGGAGTATAATAGTTATAGAGGCTCCATAAATTTAATTTTTTCATTAAGAGACAATTTAATGATTTAGATTTACATTTTCCTCTTATCAATTAAGAGACTATAAGAGGCAAACAAAATTTTACCAAACAATTTTTCTTTCTTATCGTATGATGTGGAGCTGTTAAGAGGTAAGCAAGCCCCACCTTAGTATGATCATTGTTGAGTTCATGTAATTTTTGTAAGTTATGCTCTCAAATGTCTTGATATAACATTGTCCGGTTGTAGTACAAATCATATTGCTCAATATGCTGTTACGTGACACAGATTTAAAGGAATTTTAAATTTCGACTTTCGAGGACTAATGATAATAAACATTGTTCTTAAGAAAATTTTAGAATTCCTTAAAATTCAGTTAGAACCTTTTTACACTGACGGAAAAGAAATTATGTAGGAGACGGTAAATATCCTTTTTATATGTATGCATATACATATATACATACACATACATACACACACACAACTTTAGACTCAATAGTCTAAGTTATTTTAGTGGAGTATATCTTTAAGGTATGTTTCTCTTTGTTAAAACCCACTAAGCTGGATACACAATTTTGTGAACAATTTGCTTATTGGTACTTACTATTTTCTTGTTCAGGTTTTTATATGTATCGGTTTTACATAAAATAAGTGAAATTGTTTTTCTATTTGTTCGCTTATTGTTGTCTACTTGGTTGTATTAGGTTTACTTTTACTTTTGTTTTTGGTTAAAGGGTCAGTAGTATTAAAGCCCAAAATAATACAAGAGTAGAGGCATATACACCTTTACAAAACTGCTTAACTACATTAATACATTCAAGTAACAACAGTTCTAGACCAATTAATACAGTAGTTATTGTAGATCAAGCAGAGCCCAAACAAAATACTGTATGTGATCCCTGTGCCTTACTAATATTTCAGTTCTGAAAGTTTACTGTGTATATGGCATCCACTGTGCAACTGCCAACTTTAGCTTAAATAATTTGTTGAATCTCTAGTATAGAAAGATAATGTCGTCCCTCTCTAGCCATATACAATTAATTGTAACAGTAGACGTTAATCTTCTTATTCCTTGGCAAAACTTTTACCTCTAATTTGTTTTATGGCATCATAGGTCAATCCCACCTCCCAATCTTAGTAGTCTGCTTTATCTCACATCAATTCAGCACTTCTTTCCATAAAACAGCAGAATATATACACTCAAAACACTAGTGGTTCTTATCTTCTCTTGCACCTCTGCAGGGCACACACGAGTCTTTGTCCAATGTCAATCTTCCCAAAAATTCAGGTTATTTTTGGTTGATTCTGCCCTTGTGTATAAGCCACAATATAAATGAGCATTTTGAAATTAAGAGATTACCAAACTAAGGAATGTAATCATAATTATATTGTTCTCTCTGATGGCTTCCCTAGCTGATGCAAGCTGTGTAGTTTCCATTAGCAGTGAGGAACCAGTAAATTAAATCATAATGTCTAGGAGTTAAAATTGGTTATTCTCTAGTTTCAGTAAACCTTAGGTTATAAAAATATGCCACTGTTGCATTACCAAAACTTGCTGTTTTATATTCTACTCTAGCTCCTAGTCTTTACTTTAGAGGTCTGAGGTCCTAATGGATGCCAATATCCAGTAAAAGTTGTGTACTTTTGCCATTTCTAGTTCTATGCTAAACATGTCGACAAAACTTTGTCTCTATTTTTCATGATTTTCCTCCAAGCTCACGGAACCATGGTTCAAGTCGTGATGACGACCTATGGTTCGGAAGGTTATTTTTTGACTTGATATCGGTATTGGACGATACACATTGTTAGCTAGTAAGTAGATTCAAAAAAAGTAAAAAAATTGTGAAAAATTCTAAATAATAAAAATAACAAGATAAATCAATTAAGTTTTTTTCAAAAAAACTATCTGATGTACACAACATTATCCAAGTTACAAAACAGACGTCTCGCAGATATGTTTAATCAATTTTATGTTTGAATAAAGTTGATATTAATGTTGTCTTAGCTCAAATGGTTGAGCACACATATTTTGCATAATTTAAGTAGTGTAATTTTTTTGAAGTTGTACTTAACTAGAGACTATATAAGTACAATTTAATAATAATTTAAGTATAATTTTGGTCAACTAATTATATGTTAAGCACATTTTTTTTATATTTTTTAAAGTTATACGTAATTAGGTGCTATACATGTACATTTGAAATACAATTTAACTTTACGAAGTATATATGAAGTACAATATTTTTTTATTTTTGAGGTATACTTAATTAGGTACTACATATGTATAATTTATAAAGAAAATTTCATTCTCTTTTGTCGTCACCCTTAATAGCTTTTAGCATATTCAAATTTTTTTGTCTGTGGCGTTTTCCACTTTACACCGTAATTTCTCCAAGATTTTTTCTTTATTTGGTCCGAAACTGTTACGTTTCGTCGAGTTGCCGAAAATTACTCTTTACATGAATAATTCTTAATTTTGCAAAATGTGGCACCGACTGATACCTAACCGATACGTTGATATTTCGGCCTACAACCGATATTTTGAATCATGCATGGAACATCAGGTCCTTTAGTCTGTTCAGAAGTTGATATCTGATATGTTTTTTATTACTTGGATCAGCAAAGTAAATTCCGACTGTTAGTTTGTTGATAGGCAGTTTTGTTTCAAATTTGTAATGAATAAGTTTCTGGATGTTGTTCCAAGGATCTTGAATCTTTTTCTTCCAGAGGGAAATATGTATAATGTTGTTATTGGGTATGGTGGGGTGTGCTGGGTGTAAGATTGATGACCTCTTTTGCTAGGTTTTGTGGTTAATCTCCATAGGAAGATAGCATGACCTTAGCTTCTTTTATTGTCCTTACTTGGTGGCATATCTTGTTTTTAATGAATACATTTGATAGTATAATATAATTGGTAACAAGTTAACGCAGTTAAAATGCTTGCTCTGGTCTCCTTCTAAATATCAAAGACTTAGGGGGTGTTTGATAAAAATGAATGAAATAGTTTTGAATATTTAAATAATCTGAATGAAGCAGATTTATGAATACTGAATGAAAAAAATTGATTGATAATTGACATGTCTGAAACATCTAAATAACATATTTTTTTTATTTTACCCCTCTGAAAAAAATTCAAAATTGTTGTAAATTTATTTAATATTACTTAATATTGTAAAAAAAATATTTAAATATAAAATACTTCATTCATCAGTCATTTACCCAAAAATATTACACTTGGTTATTTAGCCCAAAAATCTGACTGATTCAGCCATTCAAACGATTTTTATTCAAAACAAACGCACTGAATGACTGATCGATTCAGTTGATCAGTCATTCAGCTCTAAACAAACACCTCTTTAGTTTTATTTGTCAGGAACAAGATGGGGCTGTCACAATTCTCAATTTTCTCCATTGTCATTGCTCCCTTTCTGGGTGTTTTGGGAAGTTCCTAGGGGTTTTGTTCGTGTTATTCTTCTTTGGTTGTGTTTTTTTTGCTTAATTGTTCTTTTCATTCTCTTCTCTCTCTCTCTCTATATATATATATACATATATATCTTTGTTATTTAAATTAAAAATTGAATGTAAACTTGTTGCTTGCTCTTGCATTTTTTTGCTGTTGATGATTTATCAGCTTCGTGGTTTTCTGTCTTTATTTATCTTTGTTATTTAAATTAAAAATTGAATGTAAACTTGTTGCTTGCTCAGTGGTTAATTGGTATGTTTCTATTATCCTGTGATTCTCAATTTAACCATACATACATGTTCCTTTTTCAGGATATTGCAAGACAGGGAGGTAGTGAATGTTTTGTGTGGTTACAGTTTTGGCCCGGAGTCTAGTTTTTGTTCAGCCCGCATCGATGCACAAAATGGCACCTGAAGCATTGTAGTTGATTGTGGTTCCACCGGGTCGGCTTCTTTCATGGTCAGAGTTTGTCCCTTGTTTCGCCTACTGAAAATCTAATGTCAAATGGTGGGTGACTCGGTTGTGTTGTATAGCTTTTCAACTGCTTTATTTACCCTTGGATCTCATATTTCATGCATCATCTACCGTGGAATGGGTTCTTCTGGGGGTAAAAGAAAACTATAAAATCCATTTTGAGGGAATCAAGTTGAGTTGGTTGAGGGGTCAATGTGGTTGTTGAATCTGCTTACAATATTTACTCTTATGTTATTCTGGTTGTGCTGATGTCAGTTTTACATTAATAGCCTTTCTGTGATATTCATCATCTTCCTCTATATCTATAAAATATTATATATATATATATATATATATATTAATAAATATTCGTTGTAAAACATAATTTATCCTCATCAAAACTTGCCAGGATCAATTATATTTTGTAAGTATGTTAAGAAGAATAGCCTCGCCTCTTTCTTAATGAATCCCCACTTGGGCATTGTTAGGTATTACTATATCCTCATAAAAGAAAACAACTATTGGTCTGGTCACTTGACAAAGTCCTAACCCATTATCACTTCACTAACATTTTATAATTGCAAACAAACAAACAAGAAACCCCCCCTATTCTGATGCCATTTTACACAATTTTTTCACTACCTATGTAAAAAGATGACAAGGGTTGGGTTGGGTCCCTATTTCTCTAAATAATAATAAGGGTTAAGTTCAGATGACCTCCTGAGGTTTGGGCGATTTTTTACTTAACCACCTGTAGTCTGTAAAGTTACATTTAAACACCCGATTTTTTGAGTTGAAGTGAAAACGTCACATTTTTCATCCAATTTAACTGTGCGTGTATGTCAAACGCCAAAAGCGCGTGAAAAGGGACTTTAACGATTAAAAATTACTGAAATATCCCCTTCTTCTTTCTCGTAACTTTTAAAAGACATTCCTTTGTTGACTGTTCTTTTTCTCCCTTCAACCTTCAAACCCACGGTCTCCTCTCTCCTTCGCGAATGTGTAAAAATGATTGGATCAATTCAGTTTTTGTGCAGATCTAAGAAGACCCAAAAATGTCGATATGAACCAGAGAAGGCGGAGGTCGCGCTCCTTCTCATCTTTGTCTCATCGACCAAGAAATTATAGATCTAGATCACCTTTCAGATCTCGCCATTATTCGAGCTCTGAAGCTTCAAAAAAAATTGATACTAAAAAGGGTAGAAAATTGAGTTCTATGCTACCCAATATGGAGCCATTTATGCCACTAAGAGATCACAATCCGAGAGAGTTAATGTCTTGGGCTAAGAGGACTGGTTTTCATTCTAGTTTCTCTGGAGAAACTGGGGTTAGTGTGAGTGAAAAGAATTATAGTGATGGGTTTGATTTGGAGAAGGGTATGGAGAAAAATGGGTCAATGTCGCCAAAGATTGAGATTGATCCGGTTCTGGGGAGAGCTAGGAATAGAGGGATTGAAATTGAACCGGTTGGGCATGGTTTCGATTTTCCAGCAAGGAAGGAGGAGGAAATTCATAAATTAGTTACCCACAACTTTAATTTCATTACACAGTACATCAATTAGTGTGGGTAAGCAACTATTATCAGTTTTTCACCATATTTGGCTTTCATTCTTCAATTTGGGGCATTGTGAGTTAATTTGCACACCAAGTGTTTGAGATATTGCCCAAGAGCAAGTTTGGGGAGTTGTCAATTGAATTAATGTGGAATAGCACCGAAAACTGAATTAATGTGTTTTTGTTTGTGCTGTTTCGCAGGAAAAATGCATACAAATGTGCTGAGCCCAGAAACAGTAACATCACTTAGGCAAGTGAATGAGAAGATTCTACAGATTAGCCTCACCAATTCTATATTCTGGAATGCCCATACTTTTGCTCTAACCGAATCTGGTAAGCTATTTGCATTTGGTGCTTGTGATAAAGGGCAGCTGGGTGTTGAATTTATTGTCGACCAAACTGAGAAGGCGAATCCCCAACAAGTTGATGTTGATCTCAGCTAAAACTTGTGCTAATAATCCCATCTCCTAATTTATCAATCATCATACTCGTAATGCTTTGTGTTTAGTGTTCATATCTCCTCCATGTTTATTTCTGTATAGAGAAACACACAAAGGATTCTGAAGAATGAATGTAGCTAGGTAGCAGGGGCCTAGGCAAATGCTGCAAAAAGTTTATCATTAAAAAATTATTGCTGCAGTAGGCCTCAACAGATCTATAGAGCTCAAGATCTTCCCTTTTGTTTTATGGTTTTTATACATGAGTCTGCTTTGAGAGAAATAGAAGAGCTCTTATCTAAGAAACTTGAGATTGAATTAAATGGAACGGAATGGAGTGTTGTTTATATAATACCATCGGCTTATGTTATAATACAAATTCATGAAGGGTAATTAAGTCTTTAGTCAAATCATTTAACGAAGTTAAGACGAAAAATATTTTTTCACTTTAACTCAAAAAGTCGGGTGTTTAAATGTAGCTTTACAGACTACAGGTGGTTAAGTGAAAAACCGTCCAAATTTTAGGTGTTCATCTGAACTTAACCCTAAAAATAATAATAATAATAAATAGCTTGTCCAATGGATCTCAAGATTCTTGACAGAGAGATCCTACGGTCTAGAAAGTGTCAAATGAGGTCAAAAGTAGGTGATGATTGTACTGTACTCCCTAGGGGACCAATACCCCACTAAACCATCCTTACTTAAATATAAACATAGAGCCAATTAACTTAGACATGGAAACTTCTTTTAAATTGTACTGAAGATTTGAGATCTTAACACACACTCTCTCTCCAAGAACAGATCCTCTGTCTTCCTCCCATCCCCATCCCCATCCCCATCCCCATCCCTTTTATTTTTTCCTTTTCCATATACCATTAATTATTAGCGGTATCAAAAATGACTTTGCGACCATAAGTCCACACCACAATAGTTTAGTGTGCTTTATAATCCTAACCCCATCTCCCATAATGTAAATAGAAATATTACATTATTATTCGCTTATATATATATGAATTTTTTTTCAGTATTTTTTTATTTTAGCCATTTGATTCTGAAAGTTTAAAATAATGAATTGAGAAAAATAACTTAATCAAGTTAGAAGGGAATTCGATTCAAGTGACGTGAGATGAGATGGAGCCTGGAGGTATGTATGTATGTATGTATGTATAACAATGAGTGAGGCGGGTCAACCTCTCTCCAACTTCACTTTTAAACATGACTTGACTCAACGATTCCAAAACCCAAAGAAATGGGAAAGAAGAAGTATTTTTAATTATATTTATTAATTAACTGAGTGCAACAAGGAATCAAATCAAGTGAAAAGAAAAGAGAAGGCCATGAAATGATCCATTAGTATCTAAACAATATGCACAATTTTCAGAGGTATAAAATCTTGTAATCCAAATGGAACCTCAAGGATAAGATATACTTATCTTTTACCCACAAGGTTAGTTAATTATACATACTTTAATTTCATTAGTAGGAGTAGTATATTTAAGTGGAGTGATTCTCAAACCTCTTTTTAACCATTTGGGTATATATGGTAGTAGGACTCATTTCTTCCACCAATATTTGCGATCAGAGTAGACTTAAATGTACTATTAATTAAATATAGAGAAATTCATGTTTATATTTATTTTTTGATTGTCAATTACGCAACTAATTAAGTCTTAGTGGTAATCTTATGACAATACATAACATGAATCTTGAATATAATTATATTGAGAAAGGAGTCTAATAAATAAGTTGTTTAATGTTGGGTCTTTAAGCACACCTTCTCCTCCTTTTCTTTTGATTAATTATTCTCTAAACAAGTGTTAATCCACCCAAGCAAACAATGATTCAGCATTCATTTCCCATCCTCCACCTATTGCATTCTTGATGCTCAAAGGTAAGACTTTTTAATTTAAAATATAAAACGGATCCGTCTATTTATTTCTCATTTTTTATATGTGAAAATATCTGTTCAGTTTAATCTAATCTCATTTATTAATAATTTTTTCAATTCTAATTTAATATAAATTTATTGTAATATATAGCGAGACTCAAATAATATATATATTTTTCAAATATATTTGACATTAAAATTAATAAAGTAATAGTACATAATTTTTTCCCTGATATCTTTTCTTCAAATCTTATTCACTATTTTCGTGAGATGCATGCTGTGCAAGTATTTAATTCTCTTATAAAAATAAAAAATTAATATTTTTACAATTTTTTTTTAATATTTTTCAAAAGATTTCACTCACATAACATAATTATGGATCCCGTTTTCCTAAAAATATTTTTTATTTGGAGGGATTTTATTGCTTTGTTTGCTTACATAAATTCTCCATGGATGCGATGCATATGCGAAAATGTAACAGCTCCCCATGCGCCGTCAACCGGTAAAATTAATGGGAATCAGACGGCTCCGTACAAAGAAACAAAAGCCCAAACCCGATTCCCCGAAGCAGAAGCTAACCCAACTACGGTTAAACTTAACTTCACAGAGAGCGACGCATTGCCATTGTATATATATAACACGCGATTCATTCATTTACAGGGACTACTATAAAGTATAAACTATAAAGAGTGAGAAAATAGACATATATACGTGTATATATCTATATATATATATATAGAGAGAGAGAGAGTTAGAAAGAGAGAGGAGGTATTATAGGGCGTTTGAAAGCGGTTTTGGGATTTGGTAACGTGGATTCAGGTAAATGGGTTTGAGCCAGCTAGCTAGCTAGCTTGCAAAGGAGAAATTAAGGTAGTTTTTGTTTTGGTTTTATGGTTACTGAGAAAGACAAAAGAAAAGAGTGGTTTTGTTGTAACCGACTAGTGAGAGAAACAGGGTGGTTTTAATTTAGCTCATCATTATCGATTACTAAATTCGTTACAAATTGGGTTCACACAGCAGTAATGGAAAAGGGTTGATTTAATTTTCTTTCTAGTGTAATGAATTGAATGGATAAACGGTCGGTTTTGTTTGGATTATTATTGTTGATGATGATGATAAATGGGGTAGGTTTAACTGCGTGCTAGAGTTTTTCTTCAGTTTCTTTCTCTCTCCTCTATTTTCTCTGAGCTTGGTTTTGGGTGGCTTTTATTAATGGCGCATGTTGATGCTAACAGAGCCTCATCAATTTCACAGACAGGTAAGTAAAGATATACTACTATTAGCTGATATTTTTTCGTTATTCAAGTTAGTCTACAAGAAATATAATAGAGAAATAAAATTTTTTTTGTATCTTTACTGCATTTTGGCTGCTGAGAAAGTTGAAGTTGACATTGCAAGTTCTTATTTTTTAGCCCCATTTTTTATTTTCAATTTATGTTCTTTTTTGTGCTATAATGGGTTTTAACTTTTCTTGTTGTTGGGAAAAAAGTATGCAAGTAGAACTATTTTTTCGTCTGTTTGGTTTCTGGGAAAAGGGAAAGTTGTTGTTCAATTTCTTCTCCTCCTTGTACTTTGGCTTTTAGACCACTTTCTTACTAATTGTTTGTTTTGATTTTGTTGATTTATATGTTGGGTAGGTTTGGAAAGCGATGATCTTTATACGGAGTTATGGAGGGCATGTGCAGGGCCTTTGGTTGATGTTCCTCGTAGAGGAGAGAGAGTATTCTACTTCCCTCAGGGTCACATGGAACAAGTATGCACTTTGGAACCAACGTTAGTTTTTTTTTTTAAGAACTTTTTTTTTTATATGCATTTCTGTAGTTAGAGGCATCAACAAATCAAGAACTGGATCCACAAATTCCCCTGTTTAATCTTCCTTCCAAGATCCTTTGTCGCGTTCTTCATATTCAATTACTGGTAATTTCCATTTTAAAACTCTGATATTTAATTTTCTTTACTTGTCTTATACTTTTTCTGATTTCAAACCTCTGTTTTCTTTAATTTCTATTAATAGGCAGAACCAGATACGGATGAAGTTTATGCACAAATTACCTTACACCCAGAAGTAGAGGTAGTTATTTGGTGCTTAATTTTATTTCTGCTACTAGCAAGACTTATTAGGCCTCCTAATTTGGGGATATCGTTGGGTGTTTATGTCTTCTGTGCAATAATTGTAGCAAATTGAGCCTACCACTCCTGATCCCAGTCCTACTGATCCGCCGAAGCGGCTTATACACTCATTTTGTAAGATTTTAACTGCATCCGACACAAGCACTCATGGAGGGTTTTCAGTTCTTCGGAAGCACGCCAATGAATGCCTTCCTCCATTGGTATTCTCCTTGTTTTCACTTGCCTGTTAAAATTATTAAAAAATTGAAGGTGAGATATTGGATAGAGTTGAAATTTAGAATTTTTATATGGTAACAAAGAAAACTGGTGTTTTGTGCAGTTTAGTTATAATTTGGATTACAAAGGTTCTGATAATGGTTTACCTATTACTCTGATTTTGAGTTTCTATTTTCAGAAGCATTTGTTGTTGCTTATCATACCTTCCTTTGAATTCTGTGTGTGTTAATATGATGCATTCTCTCCAATCCTGCAGGACATGACACATGCAATCCCAACCCAGGATTTGGTTGGAAAAGATCTTCACGGGTATGAGTGGCGATTTAAACATATATTCAGAGGTAGCTTTACTGGATATCCGTAATTTACATTTTTAGTTCTGCTGTACTGGTTATATAAATCTTCATTCTGTTGTTAACCATGGCTGTTAATATCAGGCCAACCTCGTAGACATCTGCTCTCAACAGGATGGAGTACATTTGTAACTTCCAAGAGATTAGTTTCTGGGGATGCTTTTGTGTTTTTGAGGTTTTTTTTTAATTCTTTAGTACGTCATGTTGTTTGGCTCATAGCTGTAACTGTTACATGGCGGTATGGCTAACGATTTACATATTTTTCTAAGTAGAGATGAAACTGGGGAATTGCGTGTTGGGGTTCGACATCTTGCTAGACAGCAAAGCTCCATGCCTCCATCAGTCATATCCAGCCATAGCATGCATCTTGGTGTACTTGCAACTGCATCTCATGCCATTACAACACACACTTTTTTTGTTGTGTACTACAAGCCAAGGTCTCATTCTCTCTCGTGAAAATATTGATTAAATTCTTAAATGCATCATTTGTTCTTCCAAATGCTTATTAGCTCTGAGTTCCTTAAGCTTCATTTGCATCATGAAACTTTCCAGGACGAGCCAATTTATCATTGGTTTGAACAAATATCTGGCAGCTGTCAGTCATGGTTTTTCAGTTGGCATGAGATTCAAAATGAGATTTGAATGGGAGGATTCTCCTGATAGAAGGTAGGGTCCAGTTTATTTATCCATTTGTTGTTGGGAGCTACTTCTTCATTTTTGATTTAATATTTTGCTTTTACAGGTTCACAGGCACTATAGTTAGGGTTGGAAGTATCTCCTCGCAATGGCCAGATTCTAAATGGCGGTCATTGAAGGTTGCTAAGAGTTTTAACCAACTCTCTTGGTTTTTGGTTTAATATGTTGTCTTGTTCTAATTCTTCCATTTCCCAATTATGACACTTTTAGATTCAATGGGATGAACCTGCATCCATACAAAGGCCAGAGAGGGTTTCAGCATGGGAAATTGAACCCTTCACGCCTTCTGCTTCCTTAGACCTCCATCCACCAGTGATAAAACCCAAAAGACCCCGGCCAATCGAGCTTCCTCTTGCTGGTACAGAAAACTTTTGTCTCTGCACTTTCTTTGAACGAATACTCGGTTTGTTATACTTAATTGTTTCCAATTGATTGTAGATACTACTACTTGCTCAGCTGCTTCACCTTTCTGGTATCCGGGATCAGCTACATCCCTTGAACTGAGCCACTTGGGTAGTTCCGCTGAAGTTGAATGCTGCAACGAAAGTCAAGTTTTCTGGCCTCCGAAGCAAAAAGAAAATGGAACTATTACCGACTGTAGCTCGAGGGCCCTTCCTGATGACATTTGGCCGGGTTCTTTGAACCTGTTTCGAGACTCGTTGGAAGACAATAAAAATGTGACAGCTCGATCAGTTATTCCGAATTATAATTCTCCCATGTCATCAAGAGCAAGCAATTGCTTTGTACAAGACCAAGTGGAAAGAGTGAAAAAATCTGAGACTAGTTCAGGTTGGCGGTTATTTGGCATTGATCTAAGAAACAACTCCAACAACCTTCCTCCCCCAGAAAAGGAAGTGTCAGGTTCATACATTACGACGGATAATGGTAAGCAAGCCCCTACTTCAATTGTTGAATCAGAAGCTGATAGAGCACAAAAGCCAGAACTTTTAAAGTCTATGAAGGAGAATATGCAAGTCCAGGTAGAGGCAATACAAAAAGAAATCCAAAGCAAGCAGGGTTCCACTGCTTCTACTAGAACTCGAACTAAGGTGAAGACTGTACTTTTTCTCATTTTTTTAAACAGCTGAATGGATTTAAAGCATTGGTTTGCGATTAGAATTGGTTGCATATTATGCTCAATCAGGTCCAAATGCATGGGGTTGCTGTTGGTCGCGCTGTTGACTTGACTGCACTGGAAGGATATGATGACCTTATAACTGAACTGGAGAAGATGTTTGAGATTAAGGGAGAGCTTAGGGCACGAAAAAAGTGGGTAGTTGTTTACACTGATAACGAGGGGGATATGATGCTTGTGGGTGACGATCCATGGTTGTAAGTGGCTTGAAAACTTTGATTCAGTCTATTGTTTTCCTTTGATTAGCAAGTTCACTATATTTGTTTCTTTATTGCAGGGAGTTTTGTAAAATGGTGAAGAAGATCTTCATATATACGATCGATGAAGTAAAAAAGATGACTCCTAGATGCAGGCTTCCTTGGTCTTCTTTAGATGGTGAAGGAACAATAGTAAGCTTAGATTCAGAGCTAAAATCTAAAATCTAAAGCCTGAAGTTTGATTTTTCTTTTTTCTTTTTATTTTTTTTTGTTGGAGGTGGGGGAGTTATAATAGAGTTATTAGGGCTAAGATAACTTAGTAAAAGGGGTTTAGGATGTTTAGTGTGTTTTTTTTGGAGCTACAAAGAGGTAGCAGCAGTATATTTGGATGGGACTAGGATATAATGGAGTTTATGCTGTAGTCAATAACTTGATGAATGTTAGACTTGGAATTTGTGAATACTTTGTTTTGGGGTGATCTGGTTTTGATTTGATCAGGCTGTAAAAAAAATGTAGACATGCTTTTGTTTTGATGACAAAGTAATCTTTGGATTTTTGTGGGTGGATAGAATTCACTTGGAACCACTTTGTTTTGTAACTGTTGTTAGTTTCTAGTACCAACATTATCGAAGAAATCTGCAATGTGACCCCTCTTGCCTTCTCATTTGTATCTCAAATTTCTACCATGTTAGGCAGACGCTACATGTCTCTCTCTCTCTCTCTCTCTCTCTCTCTCTCTCTCTCTCTATATATATATATATATATATATATATATATATATATATATATATATATATATCAGCTGGCCTAGTCTGTGGTATAGTGTCTGCCCACAAGCTCCATTGTATAGCATGCGAGCCTCTCATTAGAGTGGGACTATAAGGCCCAATTAAGGTTGTGGTCCAAAGGAATTTGTCCCCAAAAAAGTGTCTATTTTTATACTTTAACCTTGTTTTGTAGTTGAAAGTGAAGTCTCATTAATTTGTCAATCTTGGGTTTTTTGCCATCATGTTCAGTGGTAGATTTAAGAACTTTTTGGAAAGCAACACTGTCTTAGAGATGAAATTTTGAAAGCATAATAAGAAATAAATATGGGAAGAGAATAATTAAAGACAAAGTATAATTCTTTAAAATGACCTGAAAACATAAAATCATTGTTTGTTTTTTTAAGGGTTTTTGTCTTAAAATGAAGATGCAGGGAGGGGTTGTTTTCATGTAGATTGGTTTGTTCAATCAGGTAAAAAGTAAGGTGGTAAGTATTGCTATTATCCAATTTGACAAGGGCTTGAAGAATAAAGATGAATAATACTTTGCCACCTCAGCCATTTAATATATCCATTAGGTGTCTTCTTAAAGATTTTACAGTTGCTTTCAATAATAATTTAAACCTTTTGCCTACAAGAAATCTTCATTTTGTAAAGTTGGGTAGCTGGATTCCCAGCTGGGCTTCAACTCCATGATCAGGCTTAGGTCCAGTTCATGATCTTTTTTAACTGTTAGCCGAATCTTGTTTTGCTCTTTTATTTGAATAGTATATACTTCCTGTTAGTATATGTTATAAATTAAATGTATTAAGTCTTATCTTTTCTTTCTTTTTTGACTTTTTTGCATTTTCTTAAATGATTGCTAGTAGTAGTAGTAGTAGTTTAGCTGGCTTCCTCAATCCCTCAACAATTTTGTTTAGTGCAGTACTGCAATGTACTCCATCAAAATCAAAATATATACTACTAGTTGCTCTCCCCATCCCCTCAGCATTGACATATTTTGAAATAGTAGTTCAAGTTCCATGCAGCAGAGCAGAGGGAATCCGCAGAGAATGGGGTGGCATGCATGCATGCATGGCTTTGCTTTTCTTTTGGGACACCATTTTCTGTACGTCCAACAAGTCTAGTCCTGATTTTCACTGTCATGCTTTAGAATCCGATGCATGCATTTCCCAAATAAAATTATATAATCAGACACTCCATCATCAATTTTTATTTTTTTTAATAATACAGGCCAAGGTAGTGAAGGTAACTTCAAAAAAATTGTGTTGTTTTTGTATCATGCATAGATCTTGATCTCACTGTTTCTGACACTTAGATTATCTACTCCAAGTCCAATCTAACAATGGAAAAGAAATACAAAAAGTCTACCGCGACAGGTTTTGTGCGACCGGTCTAGCGACCGACCGGAATTTTTTTTTTTTTTTTTTTTAAAAAAATGTCTCCCAAATAATTTATAAGATTTATTGGAACTGAATTTTTTACAGAAAAAAGTGTTTTGGATGTCATTTGGATACACGTAAAAAATATGCCTGTACAGTCTGTACAGGCATATATGTATATATATATGTGTGTGTGTGTGTGAGGGAGAGAGAGAGAGAGAGAGAGAGAGAGAGAGAGAGAGAGAGAGAGAGAATGGATTGGAGCAGCTGCAGCCCGTATATATATATATGGCTATGGCTATTATGGAGACAGGAGACTGACATCTAACCGGACAAAGACACAACTAATAATATTGACTATATATGATTCATTCTTAACCACAAACTCATAATTCATAAATTTAAAAGAGAGAAGTCACACCTTTTAATTAATCTTCTATGCATTAATGCATAGCAACTTATTGAATTCCCCAAAGGCCAAAAACAGTAGAATAATGGTAGAATTGACATTTCATCATTCTTCCAAATCCTAATTAATTAATTAACATTATTTATAAACACCACCATACATACTCCATTTATCCCCCCCTCCACCCCCACCCCCACCCCCACCCCCACCCCCAATGCCACCGACACAAATATTATACATTATTTAAGCATATATAATAAATAAAATATATTTTTTTCAAAACTATGATGCTTAGCCTTATGCATGGTTCATGCGTGTTATATAAAAAAGCATCTCCAACACCTCTCCCATCATTTCTTTAATTCCCTCCTAACCACATTAGGATATCTCGTGACAAACGCACGTGGAATGTATAAAAATGAAGTACTCAAAATTTTTATTGAAACAAAATATGTGTTACTACTATATTATATGCTTATTTAATGTGTATGTTTAGTTACTAAACGATTGTTAGTTTATAAATAATTTATTTCAAATTTAATATTTAAAATAAATAGTGACATGTGTTTAGATTTTAGAAATTCAGACATTACAAACGTTATCGTTGCATCCAATATTCCAATTATAAAGTTACTCCATTATTTTCTTATACGTACTAGCAAATATTGAATGCAATTTTGTATAAAAATATTTTGAATTGAAGATCTATTCATTGCAGCTTTTCAAGGACATAACATTTTCCTTCTTTTTTATCGTTTAGTTGAAGTTTTGGTGTGAGATTGGTAGTATTATTAATTTATTTATCATGCTCAAACATGCATTATAATATCATGTCTGTTTTTTCTTGTGAACAGCTTCAAGAACCTCCTTCTCCCTCCCTCCCTCCCTCCCTCCCTCCCTCTTTCTTTATTTCTCCTTCTCCATGTAGTGAAAAAGAAAACCATTCTCTCTCTCTCTCTCTCTTTAATTCCCTACAAGAAAAACACACACACACACACAAAACATAGTGATGAGATCCGAAGCAGAGACCAGTACCACACCTAAGCTTCCCCTGTTCTCTGTCCCATCCATGCTGTCGCCCGAGCCTTCAGGCATGCTAACTCCACCACTCCAAACCTCAGCTTCGGTTCCGTTCCACTGGGAAGAAGAGCCAGGCAAGCCCCGACCCTGCACAGCTCTCATTGCTCTCCCCATCCCCACCAACAAGTGCTTTGAGCTTCAGCTTCCTCCGAGGCTGCAGCAAATGGACTACTCCAAGATAATTACCAAATCACCCTCCCCCACTACCGTCTTTGAAGGTCCTTACGTGGGCAAGACTGCATTTTCCTCTTCATCTAGATTCAGCAGCAAGAGTCGAGATTCTTTTGATAGTAGGAGTTCAGAGGGATTCCAAATTGGTGCGGTGCTTCTTGAAAAGAGAGCATCGGGTCAAAAGGGAAGTGGGCTTTTTGCTTCTTGGGCTCAAAAGCCCAAAAAGACCCTTAAGCTTGAGGGTAGTGAAAAGGAAGCCGGCGAGGGCAGTTTTGTCTTTTCACCCTACTCCAGGGGTGCCGATGAGAATGATAGTAGTAAGGTGAAGATGGCCAAAATTAGGAGGAAAGGAAGTTTTCTTAGTGTCTCCCGTGCCAGGTCTAAGTTTTGGGTAAGTAATTCTTAATTTTACATGAATAATCCTCACTTTTGGGTGTTGAAAATTGAAGCATGACATGACATGTGGGGTTGGCATGATATGATTGTCTTTTCATATCTTTATTCTTGGAAATATATATATATATATAGTATATATCAAAAGTCTTCATATGATAACCGATCCTTTGCATAGCAAAAATTAGATATAACTTTATAGTATTATTGACCAAATCAGCAAAGTTAGTTGGATTAACTTCACTACTATTTTAACAATATATATACATACTATCCCAAATGTCAAAATAGGTGAAATTTGACAAGCCTCTAAATGTTGTTGATTTTTTTCCTTTCATGTTTACAGGCAACAATGTTGGAGAGATTTAAACAAGTGGTTCCATGGAAGAATAAAAAATATTCCAAGAAACAAGCGCTCGTCAATTAAAGTCTACCATGCATAAAAACATCTATATATGTAACTTCTCTACCTCAATGGTTGTATACATACTTGCTCTTTTTTTTTTGTTTTGTTGTTGGTAGAAATATCGTTTTACTCTTGTAGCCTTGTGAAATACATTATTATTATTATTATTATTATGGGAACTGATAAACCCACTCTCTTTTTTGTTATTTCCGCCCACATGGTCCATAAAATTCGTTTGTGTAGATGAATATACTCCCTCCCCGTTTTGCTGTTTTACTTGGATGAATACTCCTCCTGTTCCTCAACTTGTTGTCTCCTCGTCTCTCTATTGTAAAAGATGTAAGTTTTTCGTAAAAATGATTTCCGCAAACATTTATAATCTTGTATCCCATTATCTAAAAGATCATCCAACGAAAAACTTACATCTGTTGCAATACAAAGGCCTATAAAACTATGTTTGGAAGAAGAGAGACAAAGTTCATGCATGAAGAAAAACCATCCATTTCTGAAAATAGATTGTAAGATGTTTGGAATACAGCAAAATGAATAAACTGCATACCTTATTCTGTCTCAAACTAGTGTGCAAAAGTAAAATGGTAGCAAGAGAATCAGATTACATAATGACTGACAATAACATCTGTCATTTATCTTAACCCTGTTTTTTACCAGTCATACCTGCAACCACCTGTGAAGATACAAACAAATGCTCAGTCTTAGAAAATATGCAGATGGACAAGGCCAAAACAAAAAGGTAAAGCAGCAGTAGAATTTTCCTTCATGTAAATAGTAGCTTTTTAGCATATTGAACAAGCTGCCACTATTGGAATCAATTTGATGGCCTTTTAAATGAAAGAGGTGAAAAACACTAGGTACAGTTACCAAAAAATGGGCCTTACTAAGATTGGATATGTCACTCAAATCAGATTAAAAGGCCAATCAACATGACTCCATGAGATCTTGGATGAACGAGCATTGGAAAAATGAGGGGGCACAAACTGGATACTTACCAACCCATATACCAATCGGACAGCGAGGCCAAATTTTCTTGAATGCAAACACTAATAAGAGATTATAATACGCACTCATGTCCAATCAAAGACTTGAATTGCACTTCCACTATTTTTTATTTTCCTAGGTGTGTGTAGAGGGGAGGGGAGGAGGGGTATATAACTCTACCTCAAATGTAAGCATCCATTGCAATAGAGCAACAATTAAAGTTATGCTCGAACTTCTACTTTTTGCTAGTAAACGGCGTCATTCACATAACAAGCACCAGTATTTGGAGAAGCTCCAGATGTGTAACAAAGGTAAATTTATATGAAGAAAATATCCACACAACAGCACATATATTATGGAGAGCAATCAAATCTGGATTTACAAATACATGTTCCAAGTTTAATACTCACATCACTTAAGGCAGGTTGAGGTACTTGCTCGGATGATTCTAAGGAATCTAGTATAGGCCTCACTACAGCTGGAAGGAAGAGGCCTGAAAATCACAAGATGAAAACCAGAAAGACGATAAAATCCTCGAGAGTTGGAGAATACAATTACATTCTAGATACGTACTATTTTCCATTTCAATAGGTGTTTGATGATTAAGCATTAGTTGCAGCAAAATAACTGAGAGTTGAGCAAAATAAAATCATATGAAGATATGGAAAAATATTTGTTCCTAATCCGTACACATACAATCAACAACGCTCCATTTGGTAGCCGAGAAGATAAAGAAAAAAAAATGCTACAGGCTACAAATATTCAGCTGTGGAGTCTTAGGTACATGACAAGAATTTTTTCTTCATTTTGAATCCTATCGGATATTATAAGTAAAAATAACATCTAAAAACGAAAAATCATCTACATAATCAAGCAACTGGATTTAACAGCACTAGAAGTGCACAAGCAAGTTTCAAATTTACCAATTTTATTAGATAACCTGAAACCAAAGGTGTATGGGACACATTTAAATATCATCATAAGTTCTGTTGGTAAATAGAGTTATTCACACTCCTCAAACAAACAAGCCCCAAGACACCTCGAGGAAAGACGTGTATGGTCTCAAGTTCAAAATGCTCGATATCAGTAAATTCAATTGAGCAACCTGCCCACGTGCTAATCTTGGTGATCAATCCCAATCCCCCATGTTCCACCAATTCTTCTTGATTAACAAGTTCTATTAGAGTCTAGATTCCTATCTAAGATCTTGTTTTATTGTCTGCAAGCGAGATGACTTCAAAGGGGAGGTTTCAGAAAAGTGTGAATTTTACTTGATTAATGACCAAGATCCGAACTTTTATAATCATAATGCAATTTAGAATACTGATTTGAAGGTGGACTCTCAAATCAAGTCAACAGACAAACCAACACTCACTCACATTTTGGGATGGAGGGAGTATATAAACTGTCTATACATGATTAAGAAAATAATAATAATAATTTAAAAAAACTTCTTTTTTTTGATAAGTTCTTCGAACTCACAAATCCAGTATACTTCAGTTAAATCAAATTATAGTTATGTTTCACATTAGTTGATCTGGCTTCTAGTAGGAAAACAATAAAGTATAATACCAGATGATCCGTAAAGATGACAGATACAATATATGTACAGATGAAATACAATACCCTCATAACATGAACTAGATAAAGGCTTATTTTTTTTTATAAGTCATCAACTAGATGAACTGTTATTCAGCATTTCTTACATCAAATCATCCTCAGATTGAGATGTCAAATAGCTCGCAACATTTCTTATATCAAATCATCTTCACATTGAGATATCAAAAATCTATGAGAACAACATAATGGACTATAAATAGCTCAGTAATCGATTGTAGCTATTGATTCATGTACAGAATGGAAACTCAAAGAGAGGGAATTAGGGTTCCCGGAGAGAAGATGTGAAAAACATACCGACGCCAGCGATGAGACAAGAAGCAGCCACCACAGGCTCTTGAGCAACGAAAATCCTCAACTTCTCCATTACCGCCATTTGTAATTCTTCTTCAACTTGCTCAAAGTTCTCTCTCGCGTTTTGGTAGAAGGAAATGGAATCTGCCTCTCTGTCAATATCTTCCGCCCGTCTCTTCCTATGGCAGACCGACCTGGGTCGGATTTCCAAAGTTGGCCTTTTATCATACTTCTTGTTTCGGAATAGAGCTGCAAATAGACCTGACAAACGGGCTTTAAACAAGCTGAGCTAATATCGTTTGGGCTCATCTTAAACAGGATGAGCAAAAATGGGTTGGGCTCATTTTGACATGAATATATATATATATATATATATATAGAGTCCGGATCCAGTCCGGGATCCCGGACTCTACTAAAATACGGACCTTTTTTTTTTTTTTTTTTTTTGCTTTTTTTTTTTTTGAAACAAAAAAAAAAAAAAAAAATTATGGAATTGAAATTTTTCCATAATACAGTGTTTTGGGCGTGATTTGGATGCCTATAACGAAATATGTCTGTACAGTCTGGGCAGACTGTACATACATTGGTTGGGGTAGGTGTTAAAAACACACCCAAAACACTTTATTTTGGAAAAATTTCAGTTCCATAATTTTTTTTTTTTAGTTGTTCTACAAAAAAAAAAAAAAAAAAATGGAGGGTCCGGATTTGATCAGGTCCGGGAGTCCTGACCTGATCAGTGTTGTATATATATATATATATATATATATATATATATATATATATATATATATATATATATATATAGGGTCTGGTTCCTGTAAGGGATCCCTTACTTTGTTAAAATACGGATTTTTTTTTGGTTTTTTTTAAATAACTAAAAAAAAGTTTAATATTTTATGGAACTGAAATTTTTTCATAATACACTGTTTTGGATGTGATTTGAATACGTATAACAAAACTGGTTTGTACAGTCTGTGCAGACTGTACCACCATTTTTTGGTATAGGTATCCAAATCACCCCCAAAATATTGTATTATGAAAAAATTTCAATTCCATAAAATATTAAATATTTTTTTAGTTGTTTTAAAAAAAATAAAAAAAGGTCCGCATTTTAACAAAGTAAGGGAGCCCTCACCTGATCGATTATATATATATATATATATAGGGTATCCATCCACAGCAACCGGTTGTTGGAGCAATCCTTTTGGCCCAACCGCTACAACCTGTAGCGGTTTATAAAAAAAAATTGTCTAAGGCCGGTACAGGTTGTAGCGGCTGGGCCAAAAGGGGTTGCTCCCTAACAACCAGTTGCTGTGAATGGAATCCCATATATATATATATATATATATGTGTGTGTGTGTGTGTGTGTGTGTGACAAAATTAAATTGTGACCAATATGAAAATTAATGTAATAAGATGGAATAAATTATAGTGGAGTCATTTTTAATTTAAACAAATTCTAGAATACATACACATCGGACGCAATTAGAATATGGTTAAAAACTTTTACAATACGTAGCATAGCAAGACTCTTGACATATAATTTCTGAAGGAGTAGATGATTTTACCATTTATAAGTGTAATAACCCAAAAAAAGTAAGGGATGAGGTCCAAAAATTCTCCTGATATTTTCTCTAATGTCTACCGAGTATCCTATATTTTTTTTTGTCCAAAAGTACCCCTAACGTTACGTTTTTGGGTCAATTGTACCCCTGCCATTGACAGACATGCCAAATAGACAAACGGAGTTGACAGTTGAGCATATTTTACTTACGTAGCTACCACATGGACGAATTAAATACTAATATGTAAAATACTAAAATACTAATAATAAAAACAATAATAATAATAATAAAAATACAAATAATCATATATGTAAATAATCATATAAATACAAATATACTAAATTTTTTAATTTGATTTTTTTTAGTATTTTAGTAATTTTTTTAATTAGTATTTAATATATTTAGTAAATTTACATATAGGTATATTTAGTATATTTAGTAAATAATCATAGGGGATCGATTCATAGCATCTATATTCTATATGCTATTAAACAAATATTGGCATATAGGCTTTAGACCACACGTTTTATTGATGAAAGGCTACGATTAGAGCTGGGCAACCACCGTCCGCTAGTATTACTAGCGGACGTTCTAAGTATAAAATCTTGACATTTATGCCCCCCAATTCGCCATTTAGCCAATTCAAAATTTTACACAGTCCGCTAGTATTACTAGCGGACAGGATTATTTTCCTAGCGAACACGTTTTATCCTTGTACTGATTATTTTCCTGTTCCTCCTCCTCATCCTCTGTTTTCTACCTAAAGGACTTGTACTCTATTGAAGCAGCTCTGCTAGTTTTTGCAAGAGGTGCAAAAAATGTATGCCGAAATTGGGCTTCTTTTCCCTTATTATCAGAATTTCTCACTACAAGTTCCGCCGCTTGACGAGTTTTGGGACTAAAGCCCTGAGGATATGTATTAAGCTAATAAAATTAATATAAATTCATCCAGTGTTTTTTTAGCTCTTCTTTAGTTTTGGGTTTCAATTTGGATTAGAAAGTCAAATTATACTCTTGTTTAAATCTAACAGATGGAAATCCCATTTTTTACCTTGACAAATTGAGGCGAATTAACACATAATTAACACGAACTTCCAACAGTACTTTTCATTTTTAATTGGCAAACAAACAAAGGCATTTCCGGTTCTCTTATATGCAGGATCTGCTTATGAAAGTTAAAGGGAATGGCAATATTATCACAATCAAGGGCTCTTTGTTGTCTTTCCTTTTCCGTTTTTCATCAATGTGAACTGGGAAGGACAAGCTGGCCACGGATTTTCTTTTCCACACCCCCAACATTTATTTTTTTTGCTAAATAACAATTCCACCACCCATCTTTGATCTTTCCTTTTATCAAATTTCTGATATCAGGTTGGATTAACTTTTTACGCACTTAGAGAAATTTAAAAATGAAAAAGTTAGAGAAAAGTAAAAGATAGGCTACCCATTCTCTTTTGTTGTTATTATTCCATGATATTTTAGGTTGAAATACTTAATGATCTGCATGGAAGGAGGTCTTGTCCGCTAGTAATACTAGCGGACTGTGTAAAATTTTGTATTGGCTAAGTGGCGAATTGGGGGCATAAATGTCAAGATTTTATACTTAGTACGTCCGCTAATAATACTAGCGGACGGTGGTTGCCCAGCTGCCGTGTGGTCTAGAGCCTATATGTCAATATTTATCCCATAACATATAGCTGCTATGGATCGGTCCCCATAATCATATATACACATATATAGAATCCCTCTCTCTCTTCACTGTCGTCTTCTTCCTCCAAATTCCAGATCTCCGGCCACAATGTCACACTCCGTCACAATTCTCCTCCTTCTCTCCAAATCCAGATCGACACCACACTCGAACAGGGCCCGACGTCTCTTCCGTCGATCACGTCTCCCTCAGCTGTCTCGCCGAATCCAGATCGACATCGCACCGTGGACTATGCCCTGCCCCGATTCCTCCAATTCAGAGGTTTCTCCGATCGACACCACTTATCTGTCTTCCGCCAATCCTTATGTTGTTTATGAGAGTCAAAAATGATGGAGTAGTCCCTGCCTCGATTCCTCCGACCGCGCCGTGGACTATGCCCTCGCCGATTCAGATCTGATGAATATATTTTGATGATCCTTTATTATGTATGTATGTATGTATGTATGTATACATTAGTTGTGTTAATGAAGAATACAAACTTCTTTGTGAATCATACTTTTTTTCAGATCTGATGCTTGAAGAGTTTTCAATTTATCATCCAACTGTCAATTTCGTTTGTCTATTTTTGGACCTTATCCCAAAAAAGTAATCATAGAACATAAACAAATTATCCAACTGAACTTGACAAAATTGGTAATTAAACTTCGTTCGAGCTCGTCACAAGGTCAACTTGGGATTGTTAGTTACCCACCTATCATCATCATTCATAAGAAGCATATATATATACTAGCTGGGTCCCGTGCCTCCGGCACTGTATGGACAATATGATTTATCTCAAATTTTGAACGACCAAAATAATTTATTGAGTGAGCGGGAAATTTAAAGTCATTTGTATTTTATTAAATTATTATTAGATTATTAGATAGATAGATGTATTTTATTAGATAGATGTATGAACGGTGAGATTTATCCCAAACTTTGGACGGCCCAGATGATTTATTAAGTGAGCGGAAAATTCAAAATCATTTGTATTTTATTAGATAGATATAACTGCAAGATATTCATTCAATCATCTTTCACACAAAAACAACAAACAACTCCCCATTCATATATTATATTTCACCTCGGTACCTCACCTAAAGGAATGTTGATAATGATCATCGAATGTTAAGGCACATAACTTTTGTTAAGGTACATCAACTTAAACAAAGCTATCTTATTTATCTATCCATCCCAATTGCTTGGGGTCAACTGCACATATCCTCCAGGGTAGCTCAAGTGTACATCATACTCCTTAAATCTCTAAATGTAACAATTTACATTTACTCGATATGATCAATGAAAACAGACGTTTATGATGTTAGTTCATCTGTGACCTCAACTTGGATACAGCCAAGCTTCTTTGGATTCCATGTAAATACTTCTGTCGGGCAAGGCATCCTCCCTTGAGGTATTTTTTATGTGTATAATGTTAGAAAAAAAGATACTTGCTCAAGGCTCGTCATACTTCTCAATTTTAATGGCAATGGAAGAAAGAAGTGATCCGTGAGCACAATGAAACCCAAAATAACCACCACCGAGCCAACTTGGAAAATGACACTAACCTTGCACAATCTGGTATTTTTTCGGCTTTCTATAGTTCCAAAAATGAAAGGGATATTTATCAGGCCCCATAGAAGTTTACATTATTCCAGTGGAATATCTTGAAACTGAACAAGCTTTACAGAACCATCTCCACCACATGTAAGAAAACCATTAGAAACAACTTGTATATCTGTAACGGCAGCCTGCAACATTCAAATAAAATATGAATATTACTTTAGTGTATGCACATGTCGATCGTATATAGTCTTCCAACAGAGAGAACCTATTTACTTCCTACAAACACTGACGATAACTAGGGAGTTCAGTTTGACTATTACCCGAACAACTCCACCTTGAAGAAAAGTGTGTCTATCATGCAACTTTGGCCAGTGAAATACTAACTTAGCTCTCTTGGCATCCCAAAGTTTTACATCTCCATCTTTGCTTCCTGTCAAGAAAAAATTGGTATTTGGGATCGCAGATATTCTGGTGACGCTCCCTTCACCAAGATCAATTGAAGAGTTAGAAGAGATCCATATTAAAAAAATAGGAGTAATTCCTTATCAAATCTTGTTACCTGAATGAGCCTTTGGTATATACCATAACATCCCATTGGAATTCTGGTCCCCAATTTTGTTACGCATGATAGTTGTGGAAGACCCATTGACAACTTCTTCAATACCATCAGAGTGTTTGTGTCTCTTTGCTCTACCAGTAGCAATGTAGCGGAAATCATGAACTCCAACATCACCGCCTTTTCCACCAGTCACAATAAAGGGGGAAATAGAACCACTTCCAATGTCATTATCAAATACAGAAAGGGAGCGGGCACCACCTAAATGCAAAAGACATGCAATAGCTACATTTATGAGTAAATCATGAACCTTGCATGACTTTATTAAACATATATTGCATTTTAATAAACTATATTAACAAACGAGAATATACTGCACTGATTTTCTTTTGTTGGATTTCTTATGGTTACTATTCTTAAGATTCAACAATATATCATTTTGCATTTTGTTCTGCCAAAATTCCTTGATTGTCTATCTCAGCATGACAAAACACCAGTTCTCCGCTGGTATCATTATACTTGTTACTATTTGTAATCCTACACTAATAATTAAGAAATGTCTACAATCCAGAGTTCCAAAATATTTTATCGAGGATCCGAAAAACTTGAAACTAAAGAAAGCAAAGGATGATATAAATTTTTATTTCAACAACTGAAACATAAATTTTTATTGAGAGAAGAACCTTCATGGCACATTATGGAAGCTCGTGATGATGTAGGAGGAGCTAGTGTATCCCATATAACAACATTAACAGCATCAGAGCTATACCCAGCTGTAGCAATGATTGATCCACTAGCAGTAACATATGTAACATCCCTGAAATCAACATCACCACTTGTGAGTAATTAAGAGGTGCTCACTTTATTTAGACCACACAGGCTAATAAAAGAACAGGTACTCTGTCAAAATTAGATCATAGTAGAGCAGAAACTTCCAAAAAAATTAAAAAAATTAATCCTTTTGAAGGATAAATATTGTTATTTCTAAGTAACTATAACATATGTTTACTTTAACCACGAGTGATTTAGACAATTCAATAACTAAACCAGGATGAAAGGAATGAAATCTTTTATCTATATCAGCCAGCTAGTCAGGAAAGTTGAATTGAGACAAGTACTTACGATGCATAGTTGTTAAAGCAAAGGGACGATTCCGTGGGACAGATATTGCTCCTTCCTCCCACCTCAAGCTGCCATGTGCACACCGTCCCATCTAATGCAGCAGTTGCAAATCTTTGTCCACAGTGATCAAACTGCACAGCTGATATTGAGGCAAGAGCATACGGTGGAGGGACATTTGCAGCAGGAAGCACTCCATAAGTTGCAGTAGCTCTTTCCTTACCAAACTGTAGCATGCACAGTTTGAGTTAGATACACACCAGTTGAAAATGGGAGCTAACAATATAGATTCCCAGAAACAAAGTAGGATTATATTACAATACAACTAACACAACTAGTCATAATAATTAACAGTCACTAGATGACAATTGATGGGGATATAATGATGACATTTCATAGTTTAAGCACCATACCTCCCACAAGTATACGTGTGTATTGCTTGAACCAACCAAAAATAAAGGTTTAGAAGGGTGACTAGAGAATGCCCTCGTCCTAATATTTTCCACAGTGGCGGGAGGGTCAACAAACTCCTCAAATTCCTCTTGAATCTCCCATCCAAGGCCAGATGAGCCAGCACCAGCATAACCTGGAACTCCGAAGGTTCCACCATCTGTGAAGTCTCTCCCTAATTTTGCCAGTGAACCAACACCAACGGTTGCTCCACCCAACCCGAGATGCGTACCTTTTTTGCTTCCAAGACCAACCCCAGGAGAAACACAGGTAGGAACCGGTGTAGACTCAGATCCAGCCCACCCATCATGGGGCCAATCAACCTCTGACCAGATATACTTGGATCCATCCATGGAAGGTAGCACATCTTCCTGGTTAAAGAATAATATTCCCTGAATAAGAAAGAATATGGCATCACTTTTCCTTCATTTTATATTCCAAGAGACCCAGCGATGTTGTATACATATTTATATAGCAAACACACAGGGCACTTAATGGACAAAGTTGTCATCAAGAACTAAATTCAGAAGAGGATCTTATTAGGTGAAAGTGAAAGCCATTGAATTGGTCAAGTTATTTTGGTAAAACGAAATCCATATTACATAACGACGCAGTCATGCTTTATGAGCATTCACAACTCATCACCTTGATGAAGAAAGAAAATGAAAAATGGCTCCAAGTACATTTCTTTCTGCTTGGCCAAGTTTCCCATCTCTAGGTTATACTTTTTTCAAAATTCATTCTCCAACAGAACAGTATTACAATTAGAATCAGGACAATTTCAGTAACATACTTTATTCATGCTTAGAATAACTTCAAGAAAGATGTACATTGATGTCAATTGGAAATATTATTTTATAGAAAGCAGCACATAACTTCAGTTTTTAGTGTGAAGGCATCAGTCCATCACATCCTTGTTTAATAAATGTAAAACCTGAGTTGAGATTGTTATTTCTTAAAAAGATAACGCCGTATAAGTTATTGAAGGACATTTGGTTATTCCTTGCACACAATTACTTGGTAAATACAAGAGTGAAATGATTATAACATGTAATATGAAGCAGAACTTTCACAAAGCATCAGACAAATATTATGTGCAGGTTCTGACCTTTCGGTTGCTAGCAATTGCACCTTGCTGTTGATTAATGGAGTTGACACATAACGCCTGCTCAAATATAAACATTAAAAATTGAAGCATCAGAATTTCGGTCATAAAACATCGTGCTCATGCAATAATTATATTAAAACACAACTAACTGAAGAAGAAAACCAGAATTACCTCCAAAAGTTCTCCATTTCGCTTACATATTTCTTTAGGACTTTGGAAAGGCATAACTTTTTTTGTAATGGCAGTATCCTTTCCCCCAGAACCCAGGAAAATATTATCATCTGGAGAAGGACTCTTAACAGGCGACCGAGCACCATTATTAGAAAAGGGACTGCCAGACTTCCCTTCTTGGTTGCAATTTTCCTCAGCTTCATGCTCCCTCTCGGTGCTTCTATATATTTCAATCCATCTTTTAGGGGGCTTCTGCTTAATATACCGTAGCCACTTTGAACTATTTAGTGCAAAACCTCCACATATTATTTTTGGATCATTACATATGTTCCACAATATTTCAGAAGCGGGCAATTCATTTTCATTGTCCATCATGTTTAAACTGTCAATACCCAGGTTGCAAGGCTTCTGGTGGGCGTTGGGATGAAACTGACTAAATTCTTCTAACCATTTAAGAGTAGGTGCACTACATCCATTCCCTATTTTCTGGAGCAGGGATGAAGCAAGCTGCCTCTGACAATGAGAAGAAATATGTGCACAGGTGATCTTTATTAACTTGGTCAAAACTGCAAAAACAAGCCCAATCTGCGTCTTCATATTGTTATTATCAAGTTCAACCCTAGTAGAATCAGATACAAAGGAAGAAAGTCCACTTGGAGGGCAATTCGCATAATTATCTTCAACTGTCAAAGATGATGAATTCAGCTGATGCTTCAGAAAAGCAGACATGTGTCCCCACAACAAAGCCCTTATAATTTGCCATCTTTCATCTATTGGTATTAAATCCATCATATTACCATCTTGATCAGGTTGCACCGGTTTAGTGATCTGAACAGAAGCTTGTATATCATCATTTAATAAATTGTGAGCAAGAAGCTCTGCAATCTCAGGAAGGAGTTTATTTATATCTTCTATGTTGATTTCATAATGAGCAGGACCATTATTACATGTCATCAAAATAGGTTTCACAAGTAGAATAAGACCTTTTAAATTCATTTGGAGCCAAGCTGATGCAAAATATACATAATATTCAGATAAATCCAGAATGATAAAGGGTATCCTGATGAAATCTTCAGCATTGGAACCAGATAATAGCTTTAGTGTGGATCTAAGACTCCACAATGACCATATCAGACCCTGAACATAAAATTGCCAACCAGCTAACCAGTTAAATCTATTTTCACCAGCAATACTACTTTCACTGGAACATGATTTCAAGTGAGAGCAACTTATGCTACATGCAGTAACATATCTCGAGTATAAATAGGCCATTTCTTCAGTAGCCTTCAAAAGTAGCTTAGGAAGGATAGGATGTAAGAGGAATCCGCCAAATGCATTCTCTGTTTCTTGTGAGGGATCTTTAGAGGTATAGCACAGCAATATCTGGTATCCAATGAATACTAACTCATTACTGCACAAGGAAATTACAATCTGTAGAATGAAGAGGAACAAAGAAATATTAATATCTCATAGAGATCAGAGTGGGAATGCGTCAAACTACGAGTTAACTATATGTGTATATTTTGGACAACAAATTTGAATACCTTTTCAATTAGATGGAGAGGAACCAGTGAGAATTTTTGCTCAAAACATTCAAGTGCTGCCTGCAACTTGTTTTGAAAACTTCCAAGTAACATCTGGTACTGAATATCAGAGCCAAAGTTTGTGCATGCTCCAGGAGATCCCTTATTGCTGTCTGTCCAGCTTGGATGTTCTCTTAACAGTTTTATGATATAATACATTGCCATATCTAATTTGGCATGCAGCTCCATATGAAAAGCCACATCAGTTGATATCCAGTTCAAGGAAGAAGTATTTAAGGATGGCCTTAGCATTTCATTCAGAACTTCAGAGTTTGCAATATCTGACTCGTTTCCTTGACCAGAATCACCAGAGAAGCTGAGAGAAGATGTAAGCCGCTCCAAACCTTCGAGCTTACAAAGAATAAAAGTAAATCAATTTTGACCCCTTATCTAGAATATAAAGCTCACAAAAAGTAGACATGTATGAGGTAATATATAAATGCATATAGAGAGAGATTTACTGGATGGGAAACTTTAAAGTAATTAATTTTATTGGATAGAATGCATCTCTAACTTATTTGGTCCTGGTGTGGCATGTCACGTGCTATAAAAAAAGAAAAAAGTTAATCTGTTAAAGCATTCTTAGGAATAGAATGTTATGCATCAATTTAGGAGTACGGAATCAAGGAAGAGGATGACTGATGGCAGACGCAGTTCATTGACTTCTCAAGGAACAGAAAGCTAGAAAGGAGAGATAAAAAGATAAGATTCTTTAAACATGTCAGGATCCACTTAATCGGGTCCTGCTAGAGTTACTGATACTATTATAGTACGATATTTATTCAGTTTTCTATTAAGTTTCAGAGCCAAGGATATTCACTTTGATCCCCAAATTTTAGATGGCAGACAGTCTTCCATATTTGGACCCACTTGGGATATTCACTTTGATCCCCCAATTTGGTCTAAACCTGTATTAGTAGGTGGAACGTGAATGATTGTACCTCTTTTGCATCACCTTTCTCATCTTTGGTTGGCACAATCTTTCAGGAGTAACAATAATAATTTATGTGAATGGTAGGACTCTTAACGTTTCTGCGAAAGTACACCATATAGATGAAGTTGAATCTTCTTGCAAGGAAGGACTTGAGAAGTCTGATAATGGGATCTGTAAGAGGTTATGGATCCGACTTTAAAACCTCAAATTGAGCAACTGATTCCTCGCTTCAGTTCTGGAAACTGGAAAGTGAGTATAGCTACAACAGGAGACTGTCTTGTCATCTTAAAACTCTGACTCCTGATTTTTATCCTTTGCTACTGGAAAAGCAAATGAAGCAATCAACCAGCATAGTGGATAGTACAACGTGGCAGAAGAGGCTGCTCAAGTCCATCCTGGATTTCATCTATATCCTAAAGTTAGCAAGTAATCTATCTTGTGATGTTTATCCATTTAAAATTTTGCTCTAGCTAATTCGCATCTCAACTCAAAAACGCATTTTATTTATGGTGTGCCGAAAATGAATATCAGTATCACATGTAAGGGTAAAAGTAAATTGCAAAGAGAAACATATAAAAATAAGAGAGTGAACAAAATAAATAGAATAAGATTAAAGAATAGATGCTAATGGAAATAATTAAATGACAAAAGAAAATTCCAAATATACATGGGTTGAAAATTTCCTATACAAAAGCACTCCCCACATATACAAACACACACACACACACATAAAAAGTTATATACACAAAGGGAAAAATAGAAAGAGAGAGAGATGGAAAAGAAAAAAACATAAAACAAATAAAGGTTAAACTCAAAAAGGTATGAACACCAAGCTCCGCCTCCAATATGTCGATTGTAGTCCTCCCATCCTATCAAAATTCATATTCTTAGTTATATTGCGCTCCTTCAAATCTCATTTTACTACTTTCTCAAGTAAATTTTGGGATACCATTTATTCATCTTGTATCTTATTCCTGATATAAGACTCATCTTCTCACCAGTACATTTATAAGTTGACATTAGAATTTTATTATTTTTGATAACAAAAGAATATTTTATTGATTAGAAGAGGAGAAAATTGACATTAAATATGACTAAACCATCTAGACCAATATACTCTAATCTTCTCCACAATCGGTGCTAATTCAACCTTCTTTCGAATATCTTATCCATTCTCAATTCAACAACTCCACCTTATACACGTGTTGTTTCTTGGTCGCTCAACATTCAACACCATATAGCATTATTGGCCTTAGCGTCATCCTATAAAACTTCCCATTCAACTTATGTGAGATTTTAGGATTGCTCAACACCCTCGATGCACAAAACCTCTTCATCCATCCTACTCTAATCTTATGACTTACATCCTTATCAACATCTCCCCTTTTATATAATATTGAATCCAAGTATTTAAGAACATCCTTCCAGGGTACCTTATGTCCCAACATTTCACAGTGCATGCACCTCTTTTTATTACATTATTGCACCCATATTTCATATATTCTTTCTTACTTAGATTAAAACTAAAACCATTAGATTTCAATGTATTTCTCCTTATCTCAAACTTAGCATTTAATACTTGGCCTACGCTCATTGATTAATACAATACCATCAACAAATAACATACACCATGGCACTTTATCCTTAATTTCTTTGTTAGTTCATCAATAACTAAGCCAAAAGATCACAGTTTAATACCAATCTTTAATGTAATCCTATTATGAACGAAAAAATTAAGTGATATCATAAGTCTTCATAAAACTATTGCTCCATCATACATGGCCTTAATCATAATCAACATACTTTGTAGAAACTTTTTTTTTTCTCAAGAACCCACTGATCGAACCATCTAATCGGGAAAATTATGTGATATCATATAGCTTTGTATCGGCCCTCGGGAGAAACTAGTGATGATTTCCATGAATGCGTACTCATTCGCCTGGCATAGATCTAGATGTTGTTAATAGATCGTCTATGAAGGGAAAAGGTTCAAGTGTGACTTATATGAGATAGTGTGGATAGGACCGTCCTCGAAACTCAATTATATACCTTCTTTAGATTGATGAACAAGACACGAAGCTCCTTCTTCTTACCTCTATACATTTCCAACAATTGTCTAACTAGGAAAACTAGTAGATCTCTCTAGCATAAAACCCAAATTGAATATCTCCTAATAACAAATGTTCAATTACTTTAACTCACAACTTCATTATAGGACTAATGAGTCATGAGCTTAATTACCCTATAGTTAGAGCAGTTTTGAATCTCTTGTTCTTATAGACAATGTACTCCACTCCTCAACATCATTTTAACTTGTGAAATCTTTTTCATTAGACAAATCAATCAAACTAAGACCACATCTCTCAAGCACCTCAAAACTTTAATAGTTAGGGCCCACAGCCTTACCTGGTTTCATCTTTACTTCGGATACTTTGATTTTACACACAAACCTCCTATTTGTATCTTCAATTGGACATGTAGGTTATATTTGTAATGGTTTCTCATATGGAACCATAAAAGAAATCACTACTAATTAGTACCTTTACTTATATTGTTATGCATGCATTCACTATAGTTTCAGCATTACCTCCAAATCTGCCTCACTCCCTTCACTCACACAATTGAATACTTATCAAAGTAACTCTTGCATCTTTCCTTAACCTCATCATTAAGCTTATAGACATATTTTTTCTTTTCTTGATTCTAAACTTTAGATAGAGGCTCACATAAACCTTGTCTCGAGCTTCTCTCACTGCTTTCTTTGCTTCTCTTTTGACCAATTTACATCTTTGCTAGTTCCCTTTATTTATACATTTATGTTATGTCAGAATCTTTATACCACTCTTTTCCGCTTAATAGCCTCTTGGCCCTCCTCATTCCCCCCACCATGTTTCCTTATTCTCTTTACCTTCCTTTCACTCCCTAACAACTATACAAACGCAGTTAAAAATCAAATTCCACCTCATATTAACTTCCTCATTTATCTGCAAAACTCCTTTGATCATTCTGACTCTAAAAGTATTCAGGTTTTCTCTTTTTAGATTCCACTACCTTGTCGTTGAATCCTTAGCACTAATTTTCCTTTATTTTGTTTTTCTTAATAAGTATGTCCAAGATCACCAATTTGTGTTGTGCATACACATAGTTCCTGGGGATGACTTCGTAGACTATGCATGTTTTCCTATCTTGGACAAAGTCTATCTAGATACTATTATGGTCATTGCTAAAGGTTACCATATATGACTCTCTCTGGAAAAAAAATTACTCTCTCCATTCCAAATTATAAGATCAATATTGATTTTTTAAAAGTCAATTTAAGACATTTTCAAATTTAAAATTGACATGATTGTATTGACTTAAATAAATCTTATAACTAGTAGACTAGTAGTAATTTTTAGATAGTTTATGATATTTATAATTGTATTGACTTAAACTAAATGAAATCATGCCAATTTTGAGTTGGATTGTCCGATAAGCTCAGTTAAATGTCACAATTCGTGTTGGACTGTCTGACAAGCTCATCTAAATCATATCCTAGAAATAACTTCTCTTCACGAGGTATCCCCTTGCAGACACTTCCAAATTTTCCCAACGTTGTGTTTTAATATATTCATGTAATCCAACTTGAGTGGCATACACACTAATAATATTTTGTATCATTCCTCCAACTGCCAGCTGTTCTAGGACGATCCTATTTCCTTTTCTTTAAATGTTAACCATCCCATCTATTTTTGTAATTTTTTCTCATGATGAAAAAAAATAGATAGAATTTTCAAAAAAAAAAATAAGAAGAAGAAGAAGCCAATTTACTAGACTCCAGCCGGAACAATAAATAAGATATCATAACTATATAATTCCTTATGCATCTAATCATACTTAAAATTACTGTATCACTAAATTATCATACTGAACTTTAGTAATTTAGTGCCACGGATCAGTTCATTATCAGGCTGTCAAGTGTGAGAATACACATTCCTATCTAAGAGCAGCTACAATGTGCAAGCAAGCCTTAAAATACTTTTAATCCAGTCCAACACTTCCCGGTTTCAGGTTACATGAAACTGATCAGGGGAATTTTCTTTTTCAGGTTAAAGTAATACACATGACCAAAGAATAGCACAGAAGACATCCAAAGTGAGAAGGTAATGGCTGTAGATACTTCAGCAAGTGATAGCTTTTGGAAAAGAAAACTCAAGTTGACCATGATAGAAAGAACTGTATAAGTTAAATATCTTACAGGCAGGCCGCATTTGTTTAAGGCAGTAGCACTCATCAAAATTGCCCACCTTCCAAGAATTGCAGCATTTCTCTCCCCTAAAGCATTTCTCATGCTATTACTGGTTGCCAACATTAGGCAATACTCACCAATGCTTGGATCCAGAAAAGAGTCATGGTTAGATAAGAGTGCTGGCTTATTACTCTGAGTGTCCATTTGGAAACCAAGCATGCTCATAAAAGCTCGGGAATAATTTCCCAATGCCCACTACAAAACGAGAAGAGATAAACATGAGTTTGACTATGCTGAAAGGTAGTCAGCAGTCATGTATAAACTGTAAAAGCAAACAACGTTAAAAAACTCAGCACCTCCAGATAGCTAGCCAGCCAGTAGTCGCCTTTTTCAGTTGCAGATGGAAGCATAAACTTTGATATAAGATGACATTGTAACGGCCCACCATAGCTCTCTACAAGACGGCAAATCACTAGAGCAAGCTGCTCATCCCCAAGGTTTTTTGCACAGACATTGATTGCAGAAGAAGTATCACCTCCAAGTAAAAAGAAGGCAACAGCAAGCTCTAGCTGATGTCTCCCCATTAAGACATAAGCATTTTTCAAAGCAGCCGCCTTGTTTTTATCCTCCTGAAACAAGTCAATGAGATCTGTAATAGTAATTAAATGAAACAAAATGATATGCTAGTTGTCTATTATTGAGGGCTGATAGTTTTATTTCTACTTCTTGTAAAGAGGACTCGTTGTCATCCTATATTGTTACTAAGGCACCAAACAGTTCGGGCTCGATTCGTACTCGCTCGACTAAAAGTTCGATTCGAGCTCGACTCAAAATATAAATGATTCAAATATGAGCAAATTTTAAAATTCGAAAAATTACTCGAACCTCTTCAAATTGTAATTTTCTATTGATACTCGCTCGGACTCGATTCGAGCTAGACTTGGTAACTAAACGAATCTTAATCAAATCTTTTTTCATACTTGATAAATTTTGTGAACCAAATCTGAGCAACTCAATACTCGACTCGACTCGGTTCATTTACACCCCTAATTGTTACCTCCTCTCCTTTTAAGTAAATTTCTTCTTTTATCTAAAGAAAAAGATGTATCAGCCACATGTCTATGAAGTAATAGTGTCCAACACAAGCACATTGCCCTTATATAAGTGCCCATGCTTCATAGAGGTGATCTCAAGTTATCCTTAAAACTATGAACTTCAGCTCATTGCACAGACAGACACGTTGACCTTGTACAGGTATCCGTGCTTCCTAAAAATGATCTATGACCTACAGTTCCTGAAAAATATAATAAACTCTGGCACATTGCACTGAGAAAATTCTTTTTTGAAAAATTCAAACAAAAGGATCGACAATATAACATTCTACAATCTACATAATACCTGAAAATTTCGTGAGAGAAATCCCACCAATGGCTTATCCTTTTCATCTTTACTGATCTTAAAAAGACCAGCCAAAACCTGAAGCCTATTTAGTGCTATGTAAAGAAGTGCACAAGCCTTTGGATCCTTATTTTTCAAATATTGTTGTCTTGCCAGCTTTTCCATCTGCAATGAAACAACTAGTGTCAAAGTTGACAACAACAATATGCAAATAGACTCCTAACAATGACTTTGGTTACTAGAAAAATAGAAGACTGGCAGACTACAGTCATAAAGATCTACAACAAATAAACAAGACAACTGTAACTAATCCTCAAAAATGGAATGATAGATGTATAGTATAGACACCAAGAATATATACATTACACATCTACACCATAGGAAACTGAAAAAGCTCATCCTTCAAACTATAAAACATGATACAAAACATTAAAAAAATCAAATTGAAAAGAATTTCAATATGGTTTTTCTAGAGTATAGATTCTGTAGAAAATCTATGAGTAGATGAAGGACTGAAGATGATTAAAATCTACAAAGAGTGACATAAAAAAAACATATAGTCATTTAAATTAGTGTAGATGGTACCTTTAATCGCAGTTGTGTTGCATTTGTGTACCAAAATCCAACACCTATATTCCTCATTTCATGCCAAGAAGGTTCATTAGGTAAAAGAGAACTAAACAAGTTTTCTTGACAATCAGAGTGGAAAGCCCATCCAATCAAGCCTGAGTCAACAACTAACTCTCCCACAGATGGCATTCTACCAAATCTTCGAACAAAATATACCTTTTGAAATCGTATTGCAACCCAAAACCTTGAAAGAGAAAGAAAGAAACAGTTATGTCATCATCAAAGGATAATCTAAATCTCACATAATGCTGATATAGACTCAAAACGAAAAAAAATGGAATGGAGATTTAGAACAAGGCACAAGTTTATCCTCCGAGAATAGAAATCATTCATCCTAGAAAAAAGCAAGTCAAAAAGGCATGCTGGCAATTATACTCTTAATAACAATCATCAGAAGTTGAAATTCAAAACCACACCTATCCCCACCCCACCCCCTGTAGGGTGGGAGGGAGAGGGGAAAGGGTGTCATCAATCATAGGAGTTAAGTGAACAAAAAGAGTTGGATATCAAAATTTGTCCTAATAGCAATTGCTCAAACATAAATACAGGCATGCAAGAGCAGTGCTGAACGTGGATCGTTTCAGTACATAAAACCGATATGGACTCTACATAGGCTAAAATGTGGTATGCTAAAGTAGCTTTACATGGATGCTTATAGTTAGGAATTCTCATAGAACCTAAATGAAATAAAGCTAAATTACATAAAAAAAAAATTAATTGCATCAACAAGTTCATTGTTCTAAAAATAATTTATTACAAGTGTGATGTTTGAGCATCGAATATAAATTAGAATATTACTTTTGTGCAAATAGAGGTAGAAAACAAAGAAATATTTGGGTACGCTAAATTTAAACTTTCAGACGGTGAGAGTAACATGTCGAAGAGCAGGTCTTTCCGTCTACTAATAGACTTGCTCTGGGGAAGCTCCCTACTCGTTACCAATGCAAGTACCAATACGGAGTTTGCTAAGAGTATCTCGTAATTCCAATAGAGACACTTACAGGGTTTTAAAAGAAAAACAATTCATTCATACACAGTATCAAACAGTTTTTTTCCCACAAAATTTGATATAAATTAACTCCTTATAATGTATATAGGAACTTTTCTACTTTCTAATGGTGTCCAGTGGCCAGCAAGTTGAGGGTAAGATTCTTTATCAGAAGATAACAATGCAATGACTGCCACAATGATTCACTACAAATTTATTAATAATATAGGCAAGCTATGGTCTACAAATGCTTTAAAGTAGTCTTATTAACTGTAAGTACCCATATTGACACCGGACTACAAGAGTGTACAACATTCTACCACAGTTCTTTACTTCTTTTAGACTAGTTTCAGTTTAGTTTAGCATTTCCCTGAAAATTCGCTTAACATAATACACCTAATAAAAGTCAAAATAAATCCAATAAACCATTAACTCATTGTATTAAGCACACCTTCAAATGGCAAAGAAATTTATCTAAAGCCAAAGTCAGAAGTACCTTCGACCAGGTTCATCAAGACTTTCATAAGCAGAAGCAGAGTGTGGATTACTAACTTCATGGAGAAGATCAATGATAGCAAGCAATTGCATCTTTTCACTGTTGCTTATGGCTCCAAGGTCATATAATTTTTCCAGTGGTTCACCTAAGCTACTGAGTTTAGAATTTGTAGAAGGTGAAGTGAATGAAGTACTGGAACCATCAGAACCCCAACTGGAGGCAAATTGAGTTGGGCCTTGCTGAAGTTGAGAAGATGATGTGATTAAAGCAGCATCTCCTCCCCATTGAAATGTTTTATTACTAGGGCTTGATGAGAGACATCCTTCAAGATAATCTGACAAGTCAACCAATGGAATTACATGGCCAGACTTCGCAAGATTACATCTTTGGGAAGACACATTTTCAGAAGTAACGTAGTCAACAAGATTCTTCAAAGCAACTTGTGCACGTTTCCAGTTTCCTAATCAGTTATATGGTGAAAATCCACATTAGCTGAAGCTGAACGACAATTACAATATTAAAAGTATACAAAGAATTAAAAATAAAGAACACGCCTAGTTTAATGCAGTATATCATGGGAAAAGAAGGAAGAGTAGAAATTTCTACAAACACAACGGACATTTCTTTCCTGAATCTGCGTCAAAAAAAAGTTCTGTATCTCAATATAGAATCGTAATATTTTTCTAGAAGCTTGTCACTGGCCTTGAAAGTAAAAGGTTTGCTTACTTAATATTTTGGAAACACAAAAGTTTCCATGTTACTCAAGTTACCATTATTACCACCAAACACCAAGTACTTCCATAATACTACATCCATGTCCACTTTCAGTTCATAACCGTCACCAACACCACACCTCTCTCAACTACCGCCATCATCAGGACCGTCCAGATATCCAGCATTAAAATCACCACTCTTCCACCATCATTACCGTCATGGTCACATCACCACCACTATCTCTCCCACCACTAGTATCACAACACACTCAACTCCTCGACTCATTATAGACAAATTTTAATTTAGTAACAGATCTCTTTTTTAGTAGAATATAAATGTTTCAAGAACAGTCTAAAAATCATCGTTTAAAGATTTTCCAAGGGAAAAAGAAAACAAAGAAGAAGGTACATATGTATTAGTTTTCTTATCTTTTTCAGTATTTCCAAAATATAGGGGGAATTAGTTCCACAGGTCCCTCTCTCACATGAGTGCTGGACCCACCCCACTTTTATGTGATACAGGACCTTATGAAGCTAAAAAAAAAAACTTGTGGAAATAACATTCCGCTATATATAACCATGTAATAGATTTATTATCAAAGCATGTAAACGAATCATTAACAAAGGGGAAAGGAAAATATAGAAGAAGATATATTAAGTACTAATATAATTAAGCATGTGAATCAAATCATGTGTTCTTAAATATAAAGATTCTGTTCATGGCTCTTTAGAGAAAATGCTACATTATCATGTACATGCTAACCTATGTAGATAATCTAATTGCAAATTCTGAAATGATATCAATTTCTTGCACCTAATTAAATGGAAGCTCCACGGGTCATTGATAGAGAATTTTTCCTACTCTCTTAACAAGGTAAAATGCTTGAACATGATCGTGCACAAAACAAAGAGGAACAATTAAGTTTTACTAAATTACATCAAACCTACAACATAAGGTTTGCAACTCCATAGAGTTGTTAGACATTAAAAAACCTATTTCACCGTATAAGACATGTAATATGTCACTGAAAGTTCACATAAAGGTGCTAATTTGCATGTCAACTAATTAGTTACTGCCACCTGCTATAACCTAAGTGCCCTAATTAGCCTAGACAGAACAGATGTGTGTACCTGCACTCAGTACGCAGATCGAGGAACTGGATGCAAAAACAGCTCAGTTCGCTGATCAGGTTTATGCAGCATGCAACATGCTGAGAGAGCAAGAGAGAAGTGAATTCTTCTTTTCAGTGAATTCATTTGAGTCCCCAATAACAAGGGGGTTGGAGATATTTGGATGATATCGGCTCCAAACTCAAAGAGGAAACAACTTTTTACAGAAAATTAAGGTTACTTGGTTTTTTCACTTGTCAAAAACATGGGCACAGTTGTGCAGCACATATCACTTCGCTGCCCACTTGCTAGAGAATGCTACAATCTGGTAGCCACTATGGTATTTCTTGACTGATTCCAGGTTGAACAAAGACTGCAAAAAGAGGAATGCGACCTAAGAGACAACAGTTTGAGCCACACAAGCCCACTGCACAAAAGACTTCTCATTCACCAAAAAAAGCCAACAAGCTCAGGCATCAAAATATAAATTTTTACTCAAGCAATTGTGCTCAGATAGACTTTGTACAAGAGGAAGCTGTATGAAGTTAGTGACTCTGTTTACATGCCTTAAATATTTGACCAAAATAGAATTACAAGGTGATTCAATTTTTTCCTTTTGGGTAAAAAATTAATATTTATAGATACAAGATGGTATTGATAGAGTTTATGTGCGGCTATGCCCTCTTAAAGGCTCTCTTGGACTCCCTTTGTTGTACTCTCTCTGTCCTCCAAAGGAGCACAAAAAGAAAAAAAAAATAGTAATAATAATAATTGTTCACCGAAGGTTGGCTCAAGTTTATGAACCAAAGCTGTAAAATACCAGTGTCATAATTATATGGGGTCCATTAGCAGTGCATTAAACTCATATATAAAGTTGAAACTTATTTTATACTCTCTCCTCTGATTAAACATTTTTAATATGTCTGAAAATGTACTTAAAGATTAAGACATCCCTTAATAGGATGGAGGTTTATTAAAATAATGCTACACTAATCTCTTAAGGGAAAATTGAAGGATATTTTATACCACTCTCCACTAGACTTAAAAAAAAAAAGGGATTATGTTATGAAAACAATAGTCAACAAAAAAAAGAGCAAAAAATAATATAAATATCAAATTGCCTCAAAATACCTGAACATATATTCATTAGGAGCACTTCAGGGTGATAGACGGGTAGAGATCCACCAAATTTCTCTGCTACATCTAGCATGCTCCAGAAAGCAATCTTTATACCTGAATTATAGTTTTGTTTAAAGTTTTCTACATATATGCTTGACAAAATATCATTCTTCACATTCATTTTGCAAGGAGATCTTAGCACGTAATGTTTGTCTTTCTCTTCCACTGACGATTCTTTGAGATCACAAATGTCCGAATCTGTGAAAATTGTAGTAAACATATTATCTAAAGCATTGCGATCACGAGGACTATCGTTGCAAACTTTGGAAGGACCCTGAGGCTGAGATTGCTTATTGACCAGTAACAACCAAGGACTAAACAAACTAAAGTATTCATTATGAACAACCACAGCTGAGGCTTTAGGCCCCCAAAAGAAGTCTCGATTAGCAGGGTAAGTATGAGTTAATGCAACACAATACCAAATCTTTCTGTTTGAAGATCTTTCAGAATTAAGAATATTCTGACCACCACAACGCCTTTGAGCATATACATGCAACTGATTTTGCAGGCATACCCCAAGTAAGAGCTGACCATTACCCAATGTCAACCACTTTAGAGCAACAACCTCTCCATCAAGAAATATTGTATCTTCTAGCATAAAGCTGCCTGCAACTGAAAGGTTTACAGCTTCCCATACATGAAGAATGCTAGAGTATTTGGACTGAGCAGCTGGTGAGATGGTTGCAATCTTTCGACCACAGTCAGATGCAGATACTGCCGTGATGGGACCTTGATGTGCATCAAGCACACCAACAAGCTCCCACTGTGAATCTGAGTTTGAAGATGTAGAAGATATACTTCTCCAGAGTCTCAGACTACCATCAAAGTAGCCAGTGGCTATGTGATATGCGGAATAGTTGTCACGCAATTCACTAACAGAATTGCCCTTTTGTTCCACAGACAGAACAACATTGGTGGGAGAGACCACAGCATAACTTGTAACCTGATTGTGGTTCTGTGGATATGGCAATACAGATGACCAAGGATCAACAAGCAAATGATATCTCTTGCCAGAAAAATTACTTTCAAACGTCCACCCATTGTTTTCAGCAGTGTTTCTGATGTCAAAACTGCATCCACAACTTCCAGAAAAATCACAGCGATGTATTGTAATTTTCCATGATAAAGCCTGAAAGGTATTCTTCCATACTGCCAACAGCATAGAGGTAATAGAAACAAAGGTTCCATCATAAGTAGAAGGCAACGGAACTGAGTAGACACTGGTTGGGCCTTCTGCACGACTATGATTAGTAAAAGGAATGGTGCATAATTTGTGATGGAATACCTTCTCTTCTTCATTTTTAGAAAACTTAACTACAAAGCAATCAACACCTCTGACATGTCCCGCAAGAAGAATTGGGTTTTCATCTAATACTGCATGCACCCAGCTCAAGCTAGTGTAAATGGGACCACTATCCTGAACTGCAATCTTTCCAAAAAGTTTCCAAGTGGGTTTCAATGTTGGTAAGCCCATAATGCAGTTTGAAATGTTGGAAATTGACCACAGTAAAAGCAATCCATCAGTATCCAATGAAGCAGCAAGTTCAGATTCACATCCATGAGAATGCACTGCAACTTGTAAAAATTTTCCAGTATGACTGTCCATATTTAATGTTCCACTAGTACAAGACGACAATAAGTTCTCTGTTTGGGATTTATTAAGAGATTCTTCCTTACTAGTTGATGTTTGGAAATTCAAATGAAACCAAGCTAAAGAATTACAAGGCAATAATTGGACTAAAGAGCATACAGTTGGTGGACCAAAGACTTGATTCCTCAGAAAAATAACTTTATGAAGTAACAAACTACTAATTCCCACTTCAGGACCCTTTAATTCTTGTCTCTTCCACAAAGTCACGCGCGGATATCTCATTAGAGCAATATCATCAAGACAATGTATAGCCCATAGAGTCACCAACCTCTGAGGACCAAATCCAATTAACCATTCACACTTGCCGACCCCATCTGGTTGATAATCTTCTGAAGGAAAATACTGGCTCGCTTCTTTACAAATATTGAATATACCATTGATTTCTGTCACCCATCTTACATGTATATCGGAGCCCAGGATCCCATTCATTGCCTGGTTGATCTCAATCACAGAAGAAACACGAAAAGATGACCTTCTTGTTCTCTGATCATTGATATCCTTGCCAACTTTTCTGACCCTCGCATTGTCAATCTCACTCCATAACCTTACAGTTCCATCTATGCAGCATGTTAACAACAGCAATCTTGGTGGATGTCTGACATCTTGTACTGATTGTTTTGTTGTTGACGGTCTCCACTGAATCATAGAAACAGGCAGCAGATGAGGTAACTCAGCTTTCACATATTTGAATTTTCGATCACTATGATACACTGTGACACATTTGCTTGCAGTATTAATTGCAGAAAATGAACCTTCGGCATTCTGTTTACACGAAGGTGCTGTTGCTGAATGTCCTTCAATGGACCAGGTAGCAGAAACCAGAGTCTGAGGCAGCTCCGGTCTAAAGTTCCAGGCTATTTCCCAGGAAGTGCCCTTCTTTCTCCAAAGTACCACTTTGATGCCAACTGAAATTATCCCATCTCCTGAACCTGTCCACTCGATGGCCTCTACCTTCGTAGATTGCACGAGTACTGTAGTCTGCCTCCAACAAAAAGAACCTGAATATGAGTAAAAGTTCAAATTTAAGACCCCAAAAATGAGAAGGAAAGTGTATCTGTGAGTGTGTAATTGAACTAGAATTTTCCCTATGCATCGTACGGAGCAGGTAGCTAAGGTAAATTAATGTGCTGTGTTCCAAAGTGTTATAAAGCTTGACAACCTTTCATTATGTTGAAGCACTGCAGTGTTGGCATGACATCTAAATTGGTGACCATAACAAACTAATAAAGAAAAGGGAAATTAAAGAAATGTAAGCACTGAAAAATCTAGTAGCAGTTCAGAAATCCATTTAAAAATTAAAATTAAAAAAAAACTATCATCCTCAAATAGAAAACAAGTGCTGAAGCTTAAAGACATCTAAAGCTTGAGTTTCTGTTATTTTGGCCTAACTTCCATCTCAACCAAATAAAACTTACCATATAGGTCATTGGGCAACAAGATTCAGGTTGAAAGTATTATAATGCTTTTCACGGGGAGAACTTTCCTATCGTGCTTCTAGCTAACAAGTGTAGCCCTTTACCATAAACCAAAATCAATCCTCCTAATCAATATTTTTCAGTAATAGAATTTGGCTGCACTAATAATACATAAAAAAATGCTCTTAATTGATTGTCATAAGAAGATGTTTATTAAATTAGAGTGTAGCTTATAGTTAATGCTGTTTATCTTCACAAAAAAATGAATTTACATAGAGAAAAGACCAAACTTTTAGTTACATGTCGACTAGGTGCTAATATAGGCCAAGACATTCTTTAAAATAGAGGAGCACTTGACAATGCTTACTTTTGCTTCTCATTCCCATTAGAACCTTAAATAATGCTACATATGAAATGTGTTCCACAAAGTTTGGAACTTTACAGTCAAATAAATTGAACGCTAATGCATTATATGAAATAGGGAGATTTAAAAATAGGAAGTCAGTTGTATTAATAACTCGCTAAAGAAACGGCATACATACATAACAATAATTCACTTTTCCAAAGCTTAGCTTCAATTAAGCATTTTCATAAGCTTATATTATATGATCAACACAAATGAAAAAAATAAAAAAAAATGAAGTGGGTTTGAATATACACCCACCACTAGAAACATCTGAATTATGCGAAAACAAGCCAATACAGTTATCCAATCCAGCAGCGAGTTCTCCCACCGAAGGAGTGACAGGAGACCAAGATACAGCTAATACGGAGCCCGACCCATCAGAAGAAGAGAGCTCGAATACTTGACGGAAAATGGGTCCGATCAGTGTTTCGGAGTCGGAAACGGGAGAAGGGAAGTGAGATATTACGAGGAGAGAGGAGGCACCATATGCAACCCATGAGTAGCCGGCGAAGTCCGGTAGCCAATCTATGGTAGATTCGGATCGGGTCGGGGACGGAGGGATTGCCTCTGATTCGATCAGGTGGAGTGGTAAGTGGTCGGCCAAATCGTCGGCGGTAATTGGGTTGTCTGATTCTGTTAGTGGGCCAAGTGGGGTACTGGAACTTGTTTCTTGCATTGTGGCTTCTAGCGAAGAGGATATTGGAGAAGGAAGATACAGAGATGTAGACAAGTGTTCTGTTTCACTATTACTTTGTGATGCAATAATTTTGTATAAATACATTTGTTTTTGTTCCTTTTTTTTTTTTAAAATAATACACATAGTTTACTTTGTGATGCAATAATTTTGTATAAATACATTACTTTGTGATGCAATAATACATTACACATAGTTTATGGATATCTTGTTCAAATAATTTAATATAAAACTCACTGTATTAATTATTATGTTTGTGAATTTTGATTTCGCAATTGAGTGGGGATCTACAAAGCTTACCGAAAGGAGCTTTCAGTACAAATTTGACACCAAGATGATTTTAGATGATAGTATTAACTGTGACGAGTGAACTCCGACTATAACTGATTCTTCCATAATAGAATGATCTTGGAGTTTTAGGACGACGCAATCTTATTAGAATATTATGTCGTGGTACGGTGAGTGGTGAAAATTTATCTACAAAATCAACTTCATATTACTCAATTTAGCCATTTTGTTCCAACGCTTTCATGTGAATGAAATTGGTTTGGGGGAGCGGTTTAAAGGATGAGTCGTAGTCATATGACCTTGAGAACAGTCTGTTTCAAAATTTAGGAGATCAAATCTATGACCTTCAGATGAACCCTTAACAAAACCACCAACGAGATAGAGAATTCCCTTCTTTCATGTTGGAAGTAGGACAAAGTTGAAACTAGTACCCAATTTAAATTCATTAAAAAAACATCATATGGAATTTTAAGCTCCAATTGAGAACAGAACCAAGTATGTTTCAAAACTATGAGATCAAACCCCTATATCAATAATTATAAATACACAAGCCACCATTTAAATAATGAACCCTTGACAAAATCACCAACCAAATATCTGACCTTTTACTTTCTCATGGACAACGAAGAACAACGTTGTCCAATCCTTCCAAGGAAAGCCCTCTGGCTCAAATGTGAGCTTCAAGGCAATGCATGCATACAACTATTAGTCCCTTCTATTCATCAGGATCAAGAAATGATAACAAGAAAAAAAATCTCAGCATTATGGGATGATGAGAGTCGTTACAGGTAAATTTCATTACAACCAATCACCAATAATTTACTAAATTTTTTGAGATAAAAATCTTTCCACCTTTAATCCTAAAATTACAAAGTAAAAATTATGGGTTGATTCTCTCTGAGTTCCATAATTTTTCGCCGTTTACACTTTGTCCGGCTGTAAAGACTACTCTCTCGTTACTTTTCAAATTCAAGTAATCAACCTGTATATGTACAATTCCCACAAGTTAAGGAGGGTAGATAAAAGCTACGATAATTCAAAAGAAAAGATATTGGACCTGGTCAGGATCTAGAACTAGTAGACAAAATGCATCAACTGGGCCTGTAGAATGATCCAAAGAGGACTCTATGGAAGACTGTTCACTTAGAGACGGAAGACCAGGATGAGGACCCAAGTACTGCAGTCTTGACCTTGGAGAACTAGCAAACCATGCTTTCTCTCTTTGCTGCAGTACAAATTTTCAAAAAAATTGAAAACATGTAGCATTTGGTACTAACTTGAAGGTAAAATATATAAAACTAATTACTTTATCACTAGTAAGTTATCATTGACCACTTCAAAAAAATGTCATCCAAATTTAGAGGCATGACAGGGAACTGGCTAAGCTGCGCATACATTATTCAAATGAGTTACTATGCTAGTACTTACTTGGATAAAGTGCCTAGAAAAAAAAAGAAACACCAATTACACTGCATCAACCTAGATGCATGTACTTGGTAGCCAGGTTTTAGAAATTGTACACCATATATATATCCTAAATATAAAAATTCTTAGCAGATGAAGAAAATGTTATAGCTTTCAAGATCAGATGACAAAACATTGTGAATAAGATTGCCACTGCAAGCACATAATAGTTCAAAAGTTCCAACCATACAAGCAATGTTCCAGGCAACTCCTTGAATCGGAAATTACTCTTGCTCAAACCAAACATTGAGGATTTGAATTTATGTTGAAAGTTGATTGATTTGTGGTTCTAAAACTAAGCATGACAATTCCAAAGGATTTGATAAAGACACTAAACATATTCTAAACCATGAACAAAAAAGAATTCAATTTTCTAAAAAAAAAAATTTAGACCACAACTAGCCCGTCAACTAGAGCTTTCTCAGTTGGACCAATAATATCATATGCATATTGAATAATGCATTCCTACATTTTAATGCAACCCCAACAAATAAAGAAAACAAGCAATCAAACAAATGGTTTATACAGTGCCTATTAAACTAATAAGAGAGAAGAAAATTTTCATACCTGAAGTTTTAAGGGGTCAGGATTTGATCCATCAATGACATCTACTCGTCCATTTATTCGAAATTGCTCCCAAGAGCCGGTGTGGTACCAACATATCTAAATCATCATAAACTGACTTTAAACTACACTTCAAGGGGGAATTGAAAAAAAAGAAACAATCAAGCAAAATAAAATATTCAGGAATATAACATAAAGCAGGAAAAATATACAACTTATGGGAAAAATTTACCTCAGCAAATGGACAGTTTTTAAGGTCTTCAATCTGCATTATTTTTACAAACAAGTTAACACCACTAGTATTCCGCATACAGCTATTTATTAAATTAATGAATCTAAAAAAATGTGAAAAGGAAGAACCTTGTGAGTTCGACAATCAGTATGAATTTGAATCTTATCACTGTTTTCTTGGAATCCTCTGGTCACCAAAACAATAAGATAGAACAAATTTCAAGGCTTTATATATTACTCCATAAATAAGAGAGAGAGAGAGAGAGAGACGAAGAGGGAACCTGAAAACAACAGTGCGATTTGCGGGTCTGCAATTAAATCCAATAGTTGCCTGAATACCCAAAAACAGATTAACCAGTTCGAGAACAAGAAATTAAGAAATCAGAACTTTAAAAATGCAACCTTAATATATATATACATACAAGCTGAAAGTAGGAAGAGTGTTTGAGGTGGGAATTGGATTGCAATGCATTGAGAAGAAGCTGCTTCCATGGCGCTACTATTGCTGAACCCATTTTTAGCTTCCTCCAACCTTCTCCTCCCAACTCTATTACGACTTTTTTATCAAGCTAAATCGTTCGATTTTTCTCAATTACGACTCTCTCTCACATATAACTTTTTGCAGTCTGTCATCTAAATTATACTTACTATATTATTATAAATATTTAAAAAAAAGGGTTAAAAGGAAAATTAAATTTAAGGCCTTTTGGGCCAAAGATCCTAATCTGAAACAATAAGTCTTGGCATATCGAAAGATGGACATTTTCATTTTTTTTTTTTGTGACTAAAAAAATATATAGTCAATAGAATTTTTATAAAATATAGTGTTTTAAGTGTAATTTAGATATATATATAAAAACAGGGTTGTAAAAATATCTCAATACAAAATATAATGTTTATTGGACACTATATGTGACGCCCCCAAAATAGGTATATAACACTCATTCTGAGTCGCCAAATACATGGTACAGAAACAACTATAACTTTATTAATACAACTGTCGAGTAAAATACGACAACACTTAAACTGTGAGTTTAAATACAAATATTGGCATCTAGACAATATTTACACTCAAATAAGTCCTCATTACAATTATTGATATACTATTGTACAAAATAGTGAGGACTACTAAAATAACTTCTAGAACTATCATTCCACACACCAACTAGTACTCGCTACATTCTCGCCTCCTGAGAAGAAAAATAAAACAAAAAGGAAAAGGGACTCAACTAGCCCAGTAAAAAACATTATGACTAAGATAACATAGAAAAAATTATCGTTAATCCTCAACAGTTATTACTGTGAAATGAATACTGTAAAAATTATTAGTTCAATAATTTAAAATATTATGTAGTTGTTATTGTGACAATTATTGGTTCATTAATAATATGAGATACTGTGCAGTTATTACTGTGACAATTATTGATTTAATAATATGAAATATTATGCAATACTGTGTGTTACTGTGGAATAGCGTGTACTATTGTGGAGTACTACGTGCTACTGTTCATTTATCACCGAGTATTTTAACAGTTAGATTAATAGTTCCACCCATAATTTTTATTAAAAATATTATTTCTGTCGTTTTCTGTATCCGACAATTATTTTGTTGTAAGGTCCACAAATGATTGGTTATTTCGGCGCCATCGCACTTTAAACCGAATATTTCCAGACACATTTTTTATTTTATAATTTGCATATATCACCCTTGACTTTAATATTTAATTTTATTAATTTAACATCTAACGGTTTATAATAATATTTATAAAAAATTAAGTTTTATTTATTAAAGATTGGAGTTTTATGGATCGATCTAAATCACTTGGGAAAAGAAGAAAAATAATATTGTGATTTTGGCTACGAGACAAGAAGCCACAAAACAACCCAGCCCGACATCTTGAGTTTGAAACTCTCCAACTCCGATCCCCATGGATAGCTAGATTGAAACTTGTTCAATTATACTCCATTTCAATTTAAAATTATTATTGTATTTTAGGATATATTTTGAAAAAATAGCTAGCTAGCTCATATATATATATATATATATATATATATATATATATATATATATATATATAACAAAATACAAATGATTTTGAATTTTTTGCTCATCCTAATAAACTATCTGGGCCGTCCAAAGTTTGACATAAATTTCATCGTCCATAGTGCTGGAGTCACAGGACTGTTGTAAGACCCCAAATTATTAATAAATAAAATTTAATTTCCTCTATTTATTATTTTGAAATAGCAAGGGTTGAATTGATTAATGAGGTTAATTATGGGTAAAATGCGCAAATATTTTAAATAAGCAAGTGGTTATAAAATATTCATTGTTATCGGGGAATATTCGTTTGGTCGTGGAATATTCTTCATGTCGGGGAATATTCGTACGACGGTGCAGTCTTTTGTGGGCCCCATAACGAAAATCGATTGGATGAAAAAAATGACAAGTATAAGTTGTTTATAAATAATGGCGTAGTTGTTACGTACCGTTAATACTATTGGAATACCCGATGGTTAAAATACAGTAATACGCATTGTTGCACAGTAGCACACGGTATTGCACCAATTATTGATTCTTACGTAAGAAGGCACTACTCAATAATTGTTACAGTAATTACTGTTCAGTATTTTATTTTATTGATTCAATAATTACTGCGTTGATATTTTATATTACTGTTGTTCCAATAATTATCACTACACAATATTTTCTATTATCGAAACAATAATTCATATTATCTGAATAATATTATTAGATAACACTATTGGCAATGTCTAGAAAGTTATGTCTAAGGAGAGGTTTGGTAACCTAATTGCGCGCCAGTAAGGAGAAATCCTTATTGGAAAGCCCCCTCTTTCCTGAAAACTGTCTGGTTGTCAGTATTGTGATTCTGTAATATTATTTGTGAATAATTAATTATTGATTTATATGATGAGAAAAATATTCATTTTATGTGGATATAGATGGAGAAAATTTTTAAAGTGACAATTGTTGAAAATCGATATTTTATCTTTTCTGATAAAATAATATTTTATTATATTATTATAATATAATAATGATGATATTTTTACAATGAATGTGGGATATATGAGTATATGAGGAGGAAGAATATTTTTGTTGCAATAAATGTTAAAAACATGTTAAACATGTCGGTGGACCCCATTTCTTGACTTAAATTTGATTATAGTCTGTAAAATCGTCCGTTTGTGAATTTCGGTCAATTTCTATTTGGAATTTAGAAAAACTTTCTTCTGCAAAGTTGTACATAATGAAATTTCCTATGGAAAAGACATGTGGTTCAAATTTTTCTGACAAATGGGCTATTTATTATGAATTATTGAAGTTCCGAGATTCTAGAATAATTGATATTTGGAATTTTAAAATATTTATAGTTAGAAAAACGTTTTGATATGTTTGGTGAGCCCCATTGGTTGTTGAAATGGCTGAATTCAGTTATTGATGGTGGGTGTAGGAATTTATATAAATAATATTAATATTTTATTAAATTTTCTGCTTTGGTGTTCTAAGCATTTTCCTATAAATAGGGTGCTTAGGTTAGAATTGAAAATTACACCAGAAACTAAAGTTTTCTCTCTCAATATATTGAGCGTATTCTTGTGAGTATTTTGATATTTTGAGTATTGTTATACGGTGCAAGTTCCCTTCAACACTATATTCAGTATTTCAGCCAGAAGTACTATTGTGATGCCCCCAAAATTAGGTATACATCACCCATCTTGAGTCGCCAAATACATGGTACAGAATTCAAATACAACTTAATAATACAACTGTCGTGTACAATATGACAAAACATAAACTGTGAGTTTGAATACAAATATTATCTACTAGAGAGTATACAAACTCAAAAGGAGTCCTCATTACAATCATTATCACACTATTTCACAGAATAGTGAGGACTACTAATGAACCATCTAGGACCATCACTCCGTTCCCCGACTCGTTCCAGCTATATATATTCTCATTTCCTGAAGAGAACGGTGAAAGAAAAGGTGAGCTTAGCCCAATAAGAAATATTATGACTAAGATAATGCAGAATAAATTATCATTAACCTTAAATAGTGTTAAACTGATACAATATAACAAACATCAGGTTTAACTGCAGCGGAACAAGTAATCCATTAAAAGAGTCAAGTAGAGAATAAGATCTACTATCTTTTCTGATTTAAAAGGTTTTTCATTACTTTTATCGCTGGGACTCAGATTATAATAAATAATCCACATCATCGAATCACCCCTGCACTACGACCAATGATATTCTTTAGTATCACGATCATAATTATCCATGCACTACGGGCCAAGAATATTTGTGTATTCATTAATGGTCATGATCATACCAATAACTGTCCATCAATGCACTACGGGCTAATGAGGACTTTTACCACATCATTTGTAACATTACGGTCATGATTACACCGAATAATCCCTGGTCATAATCATACCAAGTCCATCTATGCACTACAGGCCACAGATGACTTTCAAAAAAAATATAAACATGAGGATGATGACAATGATATAAGAATTCAATAAAACAAGTTCAAAAATTAATTTATCCAGGAACTAATAATGTCCAAATTGTCAACATGATACTGCTTTGTAGAGTAAAATTCAAGAATGCTCAGAAGAATATTTTCATGAAAAGATACTGGATGAAGCGCAAATATCAAGGATATTCCACTAATTTCATGGAGTATAGAAGTCAAAACTTTAATCAACTGTGACGCCCCCAAAATAGGGTATACATCACCCCATCTTGAGTCGTCAGATACATAGTACAGAATTCAAATACAACTTAATAATACAACTGTCGTGTACAATACGACAAAACATAAACTGTGAGTTTGAATACAAATATTGTCTACTAGAGAGTATACAAACTCAAAAGGAGTCCTCATTATAATCATTATCACACTATTTTACAGAATAATGAGGACTACTAATGCACCATCTAGGACCATCACTCTGTTCCCCGACTAGTCCCAGCTACTTTCTTATTTCCTGAAGAGAACAGTGAAAGAAAGGGTGAGCTCAACTATCCCAGCAAGAAATATTATGACTAAGATAATGCAGAATAAATTATCGTTAGCCTTCAACAGTGTTAAATTGATACAATATAATAAACATTAAGTTTAACTGCAGCGAAACAAGCAATCCATTAAAAGAGTCAAGCAGAGAATAAAATCTACTATCTTTTACGATTTAAAATGTTTTTCATCACTTTTATCGCTGGGACTCAGCTTAATAAACAATCCACATCATTCAGTCCTAAAGTTAAGTAAACTAGGATAGTCAAAACAAACCCATTTCTCTATCTTAAAACTAGTTAAGTAAACTAGGATAGTCAAAACAATCCACAAAAAACAACTTGATTTCACAAGGATAGTCAAAACAAACCCATATCTCTAGATCTTTTTTCTTTTTCTTCCATCATTCAGTCCTAAAGTTAAAAAGCAGCCAACACGCAAACAACTCAAAAACATTCTTTCTTGAATTAAGTAAACTAGCCAGTACCTGCAGACAAATTTTAAAGGAGGAGCTAGCTAGTTGGTTTAGTTTTTTCTCTTGTTTGAGGACAACATCAACTTTGCCTTTTTTTTTCCCATAACCTAGCTACCTTTTAAGTTATTTCTTCTCAGTTCATGGATAGTACTGCTGATCAATGGCCACAGGTGTGTGTTTTCATCCACAACTTGAACTTTTTTCTTTCAAAGTTCAAAACCCTAGCTTTTCATCTTCCTTTTTTTTTTTAATTTTCAACTGAAGTTAATTTGAGTTTGTTCTTTCCACATGAATTTAAAGCACTGCACTTTTTATTTAATTCTTTGCCTTTTTGGTTATGTGATAACCGATAAAGGGATGGCAAAAGGTATTCATTGTAAATTTATTTTTCTTCTTTTTTGCTTTTTTTTCTTCTTTCTTTTGTTTGTCTTCTAGTTTACTCTTATCATATAATTATAGATCCAAGATCAAGTTATATATTTATAATGGATGATTCTATCTAGTTCTTAATTATGAACTTATATAATTTCCCTAGCTATATAGCTCTTAATTGGGTTTTTTATTTTGTTAATTAATTAATTAACTAATTTCAGGATCAGATAGCTCCTCCGAGTGCAAGCTCCAACAGGCCTCATCATGCTGGAGAGAGAAAAGTGAGACCATCACAAAAAGATGAAATCTTGAATTGTCCAAGATGTCATTCAACCAACACCAAGTTTTGTTACTACAACAATTACAGTCTCACTCAACCAAGATACTTCTGCAAGACTTGTAGAAGGTATTGGACTGCAGGAGGTTCTCTCAGAAATGTTCCTGTTGGAGGAGGATCAAGAAAGAACATCAAGAAATCATCTCAAAACCCTAATTATATGAAGCCCCATGAAAACCAAGATCTTAACCTAGCATTCTCGGCAGCCGCATTACAAGAATATCATGGTGTCCCTCAGTTTCTTCAGGTACCCAAGATCGAAAACAACAACATCAACAACAATAATATTCAACTCAACTTGAACTCTTCTTTTTCTTCTTCTTCTTGTTCCTCTACTTCAACTTCATTATCGGCTATGGAGCTGATTAAGAGTACTGGGATTAATGCTTCGAGGGGTTTGAATAATTCTTTTCATATTCCAACACCGATACCTGCTGATCCGAATATGATGTACACATCAGGGTTTCCATTTCAAGGATTCAAGCCAGTGGTAGGGTTTTCTGTTGATGGGCTTGGATCAGCTAGGTATGATGAGAAAGGTCTCCATGGGAATATTAATCAAGAAAATAATGGTGCAGCAGCTGGGATCAAGGCTAGTTTTTCCTTTTGGAGCAATGTCAAAGCAAATTCCAAGCACAAATGAAGCGGAGCAAAATAAGGGACATGGGAATCCAACTTTCTTTTGGAATGGAATGTCAGGTGGGGGATCATGGTAATTATTAAAGATGTAAGAGTAAATTATGATACTAAAGAGCTAGGCCGTGTTGCTTACTTTATTTCTTCCCATCTCTCTCCCTCCCCTACTACGTACCCAAGGGGATACCAATTCCAAACAGTTTAAATTGAGATGTTCATTTGGACAGTCTATAGTAATAATCAGTTTCATTTGTATAGTAACTAAAGAGTTGAATTAATTTTGGATAATTTTTGTTATACGTACAATTATTATATACACTTTCAAGTCTTTGCATGTTAACTAGACAAATGTGTCCAACTCATTTCTATAGGACCAACTAAATGGACTGCCTAATTTTAACTGTCTGAAATACAACAAATCTCTTCCGGTTTAAGTTCGGTTTGTTTGATCACAATACAAAATTTGAGTTCATTGTTTATAAATTTTCATACCTCATGCACCTTGATTCTTGAAGCACCACTCCATGTATTTGCATATGCATACGTACCCCGCAGAAGTTATGAGTATTAGATAACAATGCGCTTTTACACGCTTGCACCATGAAAAGTTTATATGTAACTAATTAAGCAAGTAGTGTTTGTTTGAGTTTATTAAATAATTAATTTAATTAATTCAATTTTGGTTGAGGACAGCTAGCTAGAGACTATATATATGTAAAGGTTTCTACAAATGTTCGTTTGGTTTAAATCCCTCATTACGTACGTAGGGATAAGGGGATATATACTTTTTTATTAAGATATCGAGCCAAGTAATTAACCACAGAATTTTTCAGCTTTACATTAAATTAAAAGGTGGCAAGAGAATCTTGGCTGATCTATATATAGCACTAACAGTGAGATTCTCCCAACCATGAAAGCACTATATAAAGTGAAGAAAAGCTAAAGGAGAAGGCCAGCTATATTTGTATTTACATGATCTGTAAATCTTATATGTAGTGATTTTTCCTCTTTCCGTGTTTGAAGTCGGTTTGAAATTTCTAAACGCATCAAATGCATCGTTTACAATTAAGCAATATATTTTAAATGTAGCTTATTTAACTCACAAACGTTGCGTTTAATTTGAACCGCTTAGGATCTAAACGCAAAACACACTAAACATTATCGCTACAATTAAAACGCAGGTAGAACTAAACAAACCCCAATTGTGTTGGATAATTTAGATAGTTTTTGCATATGGTCGGTATTTGACTCGATCGATCAATTAATATTGACTATTGAGGTATATATAATGCAAATATTTGGACGAGTAAATGAACATTCTTTACATATACCAAGTCATCAAGCAAATTGCCCATTAAAAACACCAGTCTACCTGCCTCAACTAAAAGCTCACCTAATCTGTTTTTAGTTATAAATATCCACTTGGTCCTTATGATCCTCTAGCTACGACTACACCTATCCTTTATCTGACCCAAAATGAAAGTTGCACAAACTCGCAAATATATAAGGAAATTAGTTTCGGATTTCATGTTTTGAAGTTGAGATTTCAATTAACTAATAAATTTATCCTTAACTTGTGTGTACTTCAACCAATATATATATAGTCCTTCAATCCTTTATATATATATATATGTGTGTGTGTGTGTGTGTTTAGATAGTAAAATTTATTTATTTTTATATGAGAGCTTATAGATTTCAAGAAAGTATTAATAACTTGATTTTTTATATTGTCCTACATTAAATACTAGCAATTTGTTTCTCTATTATCTTTCTAAAATGAATTTTAGAAGAGTAGTAGGGAGTATATAATTTTTATATCTAATTTGATAAATTAGAAGAAATATTAATTATATTTCATAATTTTTATATTTTGTCTTAAAAAGTCAATTTAAAAGAAAATGAAAGAAGGTTGTTCCGCATCGAAACGTTTTTCACCATGCAAGTGTTTGCACTTGAGTAGGTTGTAACATGAGTTGGCAATTGGCATATTATAAGGAGGGGGCTCACACAAACATGAACCATGAGAAGTTGTGCAGACGGTTTCAAGTTTCTAGTTTCACGGCGAGGGCGGAGCCAGGAAATTTTTCCGTTCTGGGCTGTTACCAAGTTGGTTGCTTTGTGATTTTATATCTCCCAACCTACATATTTGATTTCTTCCAAATTTCGATATGTTCTACATGGTATATCATAGTATTTTATAAAAATATAGCATGACCAAGTTGGGTTTTTTAAGAGGGATAAATTAACTTTTGGTATCTGTACTGGGACATGACTTATAATTTGGTACCCAAAGTGAAAAAAGTTACAAACTGGTGATTGTACTAAAAAAATGTTACATTCCGTTAAATATTTGGGACACGACTTACAATTTGGTACCCAAAGTGAAAAAAGTTACAAAATGGTGATTGTACTCAAAAAATATTACACTCCGTTAAACAGTAGGGTTTCATCTTTATTTTCACCAGTACAAAGTACCTAATAGACAACGCTTAATAGACAACATTTTTTATAAAAACGTTGTGGTTTTTTTTTTTACAACGTTTTTAGAAAAAACGTTGTAGATATATATGCAAAAACGTTATCTATTTAGAAGGACATTTTTTTTGTTTTAATTAGATAACGTTTTTTTAAAAACGTTGTCTATTAACAAAAACACGGAGCTAAAAAAAACCGCGGAAATGAAACACGGAGCAAAACAAAAAGACACGAAGCCCTAACTCTCTCTTATTCTCTCCTGATTAACTTTCTCTGAAGCCCTAACCTTAGAAATTTCCCTAATCCATCTCTCACTTCTCTAAGCCAATCAAGACGACGATCATGAAGATGAAGAAGACGAGTGGAGTTCCTGAAACTCGCTATCTGCCCTAACTTTTGATGGTGCTATTGGTTTAAAAGTTCCTGAAACTCATTATCTGCCAGTGGCTTCCTAGCTCTCCCGATTTCGTCTCTCCCGCTGCTATGCTCCTTAACCAACTCAGCACCACCATCGCTGTTAGCAAACGACAATCAGGTATAAATCTAGGGTTTATACTTTTTTCCCAATCGAAAGAGTCTACATCCGTGTTGGTTCATTTTCTCAATAGTATTTTCGATTCGATTGTAACGGATCCGGAAAATGTTGAATTTGAGAATGTCATAGTAAATAATCGAGAGATTACTAAACGGGAGCTCTGGATGATGCAGATTCGTGTTTTGAACATGACTTTATTTTTGTTGTTGTTTTGTTTGCTTATTTATTATTTTACATATAGGTTTTTAATTGTGTATAAAAAAGCTTGACCACTCTTTTGAAATTTGTAGTTGGCAGGAATCCACTGTGAAGGACATCCAAACTTTTGGTTGAGTGCTGATGGTTCCTTCCAGGAAGAGGGACAGAACAACGTTATAGAGAGAATATGGTTTAAGGTACATATTAATGGGTTTGTTCATTTTCATGATTGTTTATCCTAAATTATTGTGATTGGAAGACATTCAGTTTCATTGAAACATCTGCTTTTCAGCCTGGAATCAAACTAGTTTGTGCTATCCTATCTTTGCCAATCGCTTCTGAGTCTGCAAATTCTGGTGCAGAAGAAATTGATAATGTAATCTGCAAGCAATAATTTGGTTAAATATTTTATGTAATCTGCTATATCCAATTGTATGTTTGTGGGCTTATTTGGTGATTAGTTTGAATAGGTTGTACACTTCTAATTTTCTGTCTTCAAACAACAAAAGAAATGGGATCTTAAGAGTGAATTTCGTCCTTTTTATAATTTTACTCGCAACCAAAGAACATTAGTAAGTGCGATAAATATTGTAAAAGAGAAGTTTGAATCTCTCTGGCGTCAAAATAGATAAACACATCAAAGTTATGGGAAGCAATTGTGCATCTCCCCAAAGCAAGCAATCTTGTATCATGTTTCCACATTATCTGGTTAATTTGCACTCTCAGCCATCATATTACTCATTTTATTTAGAAGTCTGGGTTTTAGATTTCAGTTAATACCTGAGAAAGAAATTGTAGTACCTGAATTTCTAAAGTTTTTGCCCAAACCAAATTCAAGAAAAGGGTGAACTTTGTGGAAGCTATCTTCCTCTTTCATATTCGAATTTATAGCAACTAATTAATTTAGAAATGACTGAAGAACTTCTATTCCAATGATTTTGTTGTTTAAGCTAGAATTGGTCCTCCTTGAGTTTTCTTCTTCTCATGCACCTCATGTTGTCTCCTAGAATTTGCTAGCTAATTAAAACAAAGACAATAATATTATTAATTGTGCAGATGTTGTTCTAAAGTCTCTCAAGGATGTTTTGAAGAACACACCACCCAGTTGGGATGGTACCGATCCATGTGGCCAGAATTGGGAAGGAGTTGGGTGCACCAATTCACGAGTGACCTCGATGTAAGGCCTTGCTCTGCTTACCTTTCTTTATTCACTGATAAATGTCCTTGAACTACATTTTTGGAATCTCTTGACCTTATCAATTCGATTTCAGAACATTAGCGAGCATGGGTTTGACTGGACAGCTATCCGGAGATCTCGCTGGCTTATCCGAATTGCTGACTCTGTAGGTCTTCGGTGCACTTCCCACTTTTTCGTATATGGGTCCAGTTGGAAACTAACTTATGAAGGATCAATCCATTATTACTTTTATTTATAATCTACTGCATTTGGCATAATTCTTACTGGACTAACTCAACAGGTTCATAGCTAAAGTGTGTAAGGCACTTATAAGTACGTGGATGCTCTTAAGATGCTGTTGATACTTATTTACAAAAAAGGGGCAGACTGTTATTGCTAAGAAATAATTCTTGTAGGATAACCGTTTCAATTTTCATCACTAATTTCTGTGGAAGATAAAGAAATTGCACCTTTCTCCTTGCTTATAATAATTACGAGAGCATTTTCATCTAATCGTTTGATGATCATATGAATTGTCTTTGGGTTTGAGATAAATGCCTCGTGTATTGTAAGTTAAAAGCAATTGAATATGATAGGTCGGTTGTGTAAAATATAAATTTGACATCAAAGGGGTCATTGATTAAAACACTAACCTGTCTTTCTTTTGAAATTTTTACAAAAAATGGAAAGTTTGACGTGATCTATGAATGAAACACCAGGGACTCATTTTGGGACCTATGTTACTAAATTGATTAATATGCCTTTTGTTAGGAGCTGTTTAATTCTGTATATTGTAATACAATATTTACAGAATATAAACCTTAAATGGTGAAGATTGTGTATCATCTTTCCATGTGATAATGCCCAAGTTTTGTGTCTTGGACATGCACATACAAAATCAAAAACTTGATTGCCTGGGTGTCTGTGTGCATATCTCACTTGAGGATAACAATACATGATACACCAATGTCAATTCATTGTTATAGCTAATTAAGAGTACCTCTCTCTCACTCACTCACTATGGCTCGCTCTCTATTTCTCCCCTCTCACCTCCTCTTCCTTTCTTGCTCTTCTCATAATTTATAAACATTGTTAAATTCACCTCTGACTGTAGGTTTCTTTCTATAGGGATCTATCATACAACAAAGGTTTGACAGGAACTCTTCCGCCATCAATTGGAAATTTGAAGAAGTTATCAAACTTGTGAGAATATATTAATGGCTTGGATGGTTGCTATTCCCAAATATCGCCAACATTTTAGAACTATTATGTTATAAACTGCTTCCTTCAACTTGTTTGTCAGGATTCTGGTTGGTTGCAGCTTCACTGGTATTATTCCGGATACAATAGGATCTCTACAAGACCTGCAAATTTTGTAAGTATTCTATTTAATTAATCTGGTCTAGTGAAATATTACTAAAAATGTGCAAAACAAGCATTCAATTTTTATAGAATAAACTTGCATGTAGCAGAATTTTTTGTAATTGCAGGAATTTTTATGTTGGCTATACTTCTGGTGTGAGTTCAGCACTGGTTACTTGGTGTTGCAGTCATATTGCCATGTAATGTGAGTCAATTATCACAAAATTAGAAAAATAAGTTCAACTTGTTAAATATCTCAGATTGTTGTACCGTCTGGAATAATCTATCTTATAAAATAGTTGGGCAATAAACTAAAAATATCTCCGTGCAAATTCTTAAGGAAGCAATTATATAATAATTGCATTATCAATTTTTAAAGTTATTCGGGGGGGGGGTCCAACCAGTTGATTAAGGGAACCCCGATAACCCCCCACCCCCTGGCACATGACCCTGCAGCCACTTTAGCGCAGAACATTGCATGGGAAGGTGTATTTGTGGACATACTACTTACCAAGGATAAATACAAACTTAGTTAAAAAAAAGAAGAAGAAGGTGTCTTTGTGGGTCAAACATTAAGATCCTATTGGGGATAATTGTGGATGACCTGGTGGGGGGATCCCACCTAATTAAATCTCATTGCCTTCTTTTCATACAAAATTGATCAGTTGTATCTTAACTATTTCATTATAAATTGCTGATTAGTAAATAATCAATGGTTATTTGCTGTTGATAACATTTTTACCCTTTAGATTATGAAGTAGTATTTGTGTTCATATATTATTTGAGTGTTTCCTATGTGCCTATATTAATGAACTCGAGTGTTCTCCTGTCACAAGACATAGTTTTAAACTCGCTCCTGCCTTGTGCTTCTGACAATTTGTTGCTTGAATGGAGAATCTCCTTGTGATCCTTGTTCTCTGTTTTACTCTAAATGTTTGCAGTGTAGAACTTTTTCCGTTGAGTTGCTGCTAAACCTATAATTGCAATTCTTTATGTTGTCTTACAATTGTCCTCATTCTGTATCCACAGGTCTCTGATCAGTTGACGCTGGCCTCAGTTATCTGTTGGTTTTCAGATGATAGATCTCCTTCAGGCAGACTCTCAAGTGGGTGATGCCGTCTTGAAACAACTATGGAATCACTCTGATGTGATACTGTGCTGCTCAGTGAAAACAAATGTAATGACATCACATTTTGAATGGTAATTTGAAATTGTGGATGTAGTAATTTATGACATTACATATATTTTGTGGATGTAGTAATTTGAAATTGTAAACGAATGGTATTATTGGGATGTATTTTGAATGGTTGATACATTTTGGCTATATATCATGACATTAGCATATTGCAGGTGCATTGGTAATATAGGTGAACCACATCTTTTTTTTTCTTTTTTCTTTTTTATCTACAACATTTAAAAAACGTTGTCTGATATACTAAACAACAACATTTTTTTTTATTCTGCAACATTTAAAAAACGTTGTCTTATATACTAAACAACAATATTTTTAACCAAAAAACGTTGTGGAATCACACTTTCTACAACGTTTTTAAGCATCTGCTAATTTTTTGAAAACAAATCTACAACGTTTTTTCCTAAAAAAACGTTGTGTATTGTGCTTAACTACAACGTTTTAAAAACGTTGTGTAAGGGTGTCAAATAGACAACACCCTTAACCACTACGTTTTTCTAACAGAAACCACAACGTTTTTTCCGCGTTGTCTATTTACTTTTTTGTAGTAGTGTTTGTTTGAAAATTAAGGTTCTCTTCTTCTGTCCTTCTTCTTCTCTCATTCTTCTCGTCTCGATTCTCCATTGATTAGTTGTTCCCATATATTTATTAAAGGGTTTTTAGTGTTTAATTGAAAGGATGACCTCAACTTGGAGTGGAACCATAAATGAAATCAATGAAGAAGATTGTATTTCATGCAACAAAAATGTATGGATTACACCAGAGTTCCCAAGTCGGTGCCACTGTGGAGCAATGGTGCGAATGTGGGAGGCAAGAAAAGATGGAACAAAACATCAAGAACCTTCTTCGCGTTGACTTCGCTTCTCTCTCTGTATGTCTTTCTCTCCCGGTGGATCAATTTTAACGATTATTTAAAAACTGGAAAGTACAAGCACCATATTACAAAATATTTTGAGTACAATCACCAGTTTGTAACTTTTTTCACTTCGGGTACCAAATTGTAAGTTGTGTCCCTAATATTTAACGAAGTGTAACATTTTTCGAGTACAATCACTAGTTTGTAACTTTTTTCATTTCGGGTACCAAATTGTAAGTCGTGTCCCAGTACAGGTACCAAAAGTTGATTTATCCCTTTTTTAAGATGGTATTACATAGGCTTGAAAATGCCATGCTGGCCACTTTTTTTCATCAAATTCAAGTTTTTAGAAATTCTTTAAAACTTGATTTGGGCTTGATTTGATTCACTCAATTAACTTAATTAACATCATAACACATATATAAAGATATCCTAGCATCAAGCTTTGCTAAATTTTTGATTTTTAAGCATAAATTCTCATTGAGACAAAATTTCAAACATCTTGTGTGTGTGACTTAAATTTCCAAATTTCTTAGTTGTTTAGATATAGTTCTAGCCATAATTTTCAATCCTATCACTCCAATGTCCAGTATAATACTTTGTTCACACTAATTTACAACCCAAGCACAAGAATCTCAATAATTACAATACATTATTATTCTAATTTTCATAAACTTAATGAGTAGAAGTTATTACCTCTTGTTTGAAGAATTTGTGCTTCACGTTTACTTGGAGATTAACTTTGAATATTCTCTTTGATAACGATTACTCTAATCCTTCTATCCTCTCTAACAGTCATATGTGAAGAGAAAGAAAAAACCTACGACTTAAACAAGGTAGAGAGTTGATTCATGTTCTAAAATTACAGATTGAAGATAAATTCATGTTCAAAATCATTACCCGAAAGGGCTTGGTCGAGCAATTGGAGAAGAATTACACCACCGCCTACCATGGCTTCACCGCCGCTCTCCAAAATTACCTGGACTACAGCCCACCCCAGCCCAAGTGTGGCTCCGCCCCTGTCACGGCCACTGTTATGGTGATTAAAGAATTTTATAAAAAATAATTTATAAAATAATATAACAATTAAGGTGGTGTAATTAATTGATAATTCATCATAATACGTGATAAATTTTGTAATAATAATAATCAATTACAACCAACCACGTCATTTTTTCAGTGGTGAGTAGATTATATATATTCAAACTAACTGCCAGAATAATACCATCATTCAAACTAACCGCATGCAATATGGGACCGACAGCCCGCACCACTTGAACAGGCCGCAATCGCCCGCAGATCCACCACCAAATCGTTGTCTCGTCCACACCAACTGCTAGTTTTCCAAATGCTCACGCCAACAATTGGCCGACTGCTAGTTTTCCAATTGTCCATGGCATGCAGCTCCAACAATGGTGAAAATAGTACAGTGGCTCAGCTCACAACACCATCAAATTCATACCTATATAAGTATTTACTAACACATCAACTCGTCAACTAAAAATAACACATTTGTATGATCAATCCCAATTTTTCTAGCTAGCTACCGGCCAGTTCTTTCAATACACGTGTATCACAAAATTACCTGTCTATTACAGAATTACAGTTTTTTTCTTTTCAATTTCAGAATTACCTGTCTGTCAGCTTGTCACCATAGTAAGAAGTATTAGTTTGGAAATTAGAATAGATGGTTAATTTCTCAAACGTACACTTGTATCCAGTACTACTAATTACAAAGTCGTATACATATACATGAGTTAGCAATTACATTATCCATTACATGAGTTGGTATTATCCATTAGCAGCAAAAGCTAACTCACTCACTACCATATATATATACATGAGAGATCATAAACGTGCGTTGAGAGGGAGAGGCTTAACCAATGTTACTTGGAACACACTTTGTTTCAATTCATGGGTACGTTAACGTTGTACACTACATAGACTAAAAGCGGCATGCTAATGCTAGGGTATTTTTATGAGTGGTTATAGTTAAAGAATTCTGTTAGTATCTAAGTTTATAGAATATTTTAGTTGAATAATCAATTGTTCTATTATTCTATAATAATTTAGCACAAATGTACTTGCAAACTTAAATAGCACAAAGGTTAATATATATATATATATATATATATATATATATATATATATATATATATATATATATATATATGCCCAAGGTTCTTTGGGGAGAGAGAAAGCTCGTGTCATCCGCAAGCTAACTGAACAAAAGAACCTCTTACTTCGTGCATGTACTTGCAAACTTAAAAAGCTTCTTCAGCCTTTAGTACAAAAACTTTCTGCTTCTTTCATATAGTGGATCGTATTTTTTCTCCCACATTCCCCTCTTAATGACAAAAAACTTTTTTTCTTTTCTATCATAATTTAAATTTTCAATTAGTATCATATGACTTTGCCATACAATTTTTTTTAAAAAAAATTGGTTAAGTTATGGCATCTTAGTTGCTTTAGAAGAAACACAGAGCAGTTTTTTGTTTAGTAGCAATTGCAAGGCTAAGATACAGGCTTCCCTCCTATCCTATTAACCCAAAATAGTTGTCCTGCAACAATAACAACAATTTGGCTTGGAAGATAATTTCAACTCATAATCCAAATAAAATGGTGTCAAACAGTAACCTGTTCTGGCCCCCCACATATATTGACATCGTTTTGACATTGAATTCTAAAGTAACCATCTGGATACGTGAATTTTCTGCTATACAAAAATAAACTTGACTTTTATTCCTTCAATATCCAGGGGTAAGAGAGCTTGAGAAAAGAAGCCATAGAACATTACATATCCAAAATCTTTTTCATTTCTGACTACTATACAATGATTTAACCTTCTTTTTTTTTTTGCACAAGTCATGCTAACAAATTCATAAAGCCATCTCACTGATCTCCATTAATCCCGAAGATACGGACCTTGTGCATATTTGGGAACTTGGCGATAACAAGTACAATCACCGCAAGAGTATTCAAGAACAACATTGGGTGTTGATAGTCTGTCGTGTGTGAAGCTATCAAGTATCTGTACATGAAACAAGTTGAAATTGATTGGTCATCATCCATCGGTTAAAGTTTCATACAAAAGAAAGAATATTGTCAAAAAAAGCATTTCTCCATCATGAAAGAAAGAATATGTTGTGCATGTATTGTTCTCCAGAAAAAAATAGATCAAATAATTTTAGTGATGACATAGTTCACTAGTCTCTGTTCGGAAAGCTGCTTTTGTTTGAAGTGCATGGCTACTATGTCACTGAAAATACATTCAGTTTCATGCTTGCAGATAATCCAAAGCGGGAAACCCAGTCAGACCTAGATTAGAATCTTCTGCTAAAAACTGACCTGATTTGGACAATGTTAAGAAATAGCCATCAAAGAAAAACAATTTCCATCGGTCCAACCAACATAATTTGTAGTATATTGGATGCCAAACATAATTAGCAACGCTTAGCTAGGCTATCAAAAAAACCCACCACTTCTAAGAATGATACCTTTCATTCTCTACCGAGTGTTGACATCAAGAAGTTTGACACCTCAGAGACATCCATGACATGAGTTTAACACCGGTTTTCATAAATTTAAAATTAGCTCGTACTTCAAGATGCAAGGACAACCCTTCAATATGTCAACATGACTTCCCAAACCTAGTATGTTGGCAAACTCTTTGTTGGGGAGTGCGGGAGACCACTGGCGGACTCAATACACCTGTAGAACCCAACCAACTGATCCAAAAGCATAAACTGACTGGTGTTAGGCTTAACTTTGTATGTTAGGCCTTCAACATCACACTAGTACACCAATGTGAGAATATGTCAACTCACATATAACCTTAACACTCTTAATGATAACTCAGACCTAGCATGTTGTGCATCTTTATTCTTTGTTTTAAACTCTTTTTGAGAACTGCGTGTGAAGAACACATCAACCCTTTATTTTTTTAATTATTTTATTTTTAGATTTTTCAATTGGGTGAAAAATGGTCTAATTGGATATTTTATTAAATACCTGGGTCGTTAAGGCGCAAGGCACACCTAGCGCAAATGCCCCATGTAGCCTAGGTGTGAAGCACATGCCTTTTTAAAACAAGGTAGACAATGTATGAAATGCAGTAAATTATATAATTCAAGACCTTCAAAACTTCGTTCAACATTTTAGGTGTCAAAAATAAAAAGTAACAATTTCTTTTAGTATGATATTAATAGCCACATCAACTACTAACATGCTCAAACAATTTACAAGGAACTCATCAACTAAAAGCATATAAACTAAAAATCTAAATCAAGAAAAAATCCCTTTAAAATAGATAATCATTAAATGAACCAAAAGTAAGAGGATAAATAAATTCCAGTTCAATTAAAAAATATGTCTCCCCAAAACAACGAAGAAGGAGAACTCTTTTTGTCACGATCGAAGAGGTAGACAGAGACTCGTGAAGTCCCCACAACAACAAAAGAGAACTCTTTTAAAATTTTGGTTTTCTAATTTTGTTTTGGGATTAGTTAATTGTTTTTTTTTTTGGATTTTTTAATTACTTAATAAAGTCAGGTTGCTCGCCTAGGTACGCCATGCTGTTGTGTGCCTAATCTACATGAGCCTTGTATCATCTTTGACAACTACGCCTGGGGATTTATATTATTTTACAGTGTATATGTGAAGCAGTCACTATCTGAAAATGTATTTGGAATTTTGGATACATGAACTTTTTAGGAGTGTCCTGCTCCCTAGGAGGAGGGAGAGGGAGAGGGAGAGGGAGAGAGAGAGGGAGAGGGAGGGGAGAAGAGTATGGTAGTAGAATAGAATATCTTTTCTCAGAGACATTAATGTGAAGGCAAGTCTCATACCCAGCAGTACTTGCTTTTGTTGCTTATCCACTCATCTCCAACAAGGAACTGGTTTAGTTGAGGTTGCTCTCATAAGGAAGTGTATGTAGACGTAACCCTATACTCGCCATAGTTGCTTAAAATTCAAACAAAACATATTAGCCACTCATCCTTATGTAGTTGCATAAAATTTAGTAATGTTTATATATATATATATATATATATATATATATATATATATATATATATATTTTTTTTTTTTTTTTTTTTTTTGGGGTTTGGGTTGTGGTAGAGGAGTAGGAGATTCATTTCTTGCAAACTCTTCTAGTGTATTACATGTGAAAGCCTACCAGATCCACTATCTTCTCGATGAATGGTATATTCACATGGTTGCATGGTTATCTACTACAATTTTACAACACAGAAAACACTTGACAAGAAATGATAATGTTAAAGTAGACATACTAAATGACTGATAGAGCAGAGTATCTTACAGAACAACAGGTACAACAGTCAAAAACTTTCTGTTACGGGTGAGTTGTTGTCCATTGTCAATCTGCTCCCACCAAGTAAGCCCATTATAGATCCCCTGGTCGTCAGCAAATGGAGTTCCTTTCTTCCAGTGGAAGAAATGATAAGTGATCTAAACAGAAAAACAGACTCCTCAATTTTTCTATATAAATGCATAAATCAAACCAATCTACTGCTGAAATTAATAAAATTGACTCGGTCAAAAAGTCAATAATAATTACACAAAAAGAAAATCCAACAACTTCCACATAAAAAACTAGCTACGGTTGAGGAAATTAAATAAAACTTGAAAATTCAGTATTAGGGAAGGTCGAAAATGAATTTGGAATCTTTTTAATGGTATAAGAAGGCTTAAGTAATCAAAACTAGGGTATATACGAAAGCAGTAGACATTAATCCTTGTGGATAATAGAAGAAGGCCTAAATCCTAATAAACCCAGGGTGTACTAGAAGAAGTGCCACCAGTGAAAACACAAGTCTATCCAGAACAATGTTAAGTAATTACTGTGTGTGTGGGGCAAGAATTATGAGCCGTGATAAAAGCATATTTTTGGATTACTAATACAGTTGACAATGCAACATATAAATATATTGAGGATGCGAAAACATTACAAAATTATATTCTATAAATGTGCTTCATTGCACCTTAGAATCAGGGGCACACATTACAAACTGAAAGAATGGAGACAAATAATGTTCCACTTCAGCTAAGTTCATCCTGGTTATAAGTTCAAATTCCAGCTGCTTAGAATGCGAAAAGGTAGCAAAGTCCTTACAATCTATAAGTAGCAGTTATTTGGTCAAGAAAAACAGTATTTATACTAATTAATCTTTAGCTTAAAATAATTCTGGTTACAATATGTAAAATACTATCATACTAAAGATTCTCAGCATCACCCATAATCAAAGACTTAAACTAAAGCAATGAGTCAACACCATTTGAATGAAAACAAAAGTAAAGTAATTATTAGTTTTATGATGAGGCAAAAAAGGATGCAGCCGATGAAAGTTCAAATACATTATTAGAAATTTAGAATATGTCAATTCAAAGCAATTTATCCCAAAATGATGTCAATATTTTTAACAAAATAATTACCTTCTTGTTCTTATAGCAGTAGCAATAAAGGAATCATATCATTACAAAAGAATTACCACTAGATGTGAGAAAGTTCGGAACTTTGATTTTAAATCTTATAAGTATGCAGTATACTTTTTCCTCGGAGATCATCCAAATACTTTAGAAGCTCCTACCTGAATTCTCATTCCTATAGTTCAAGAGAGATCAAGTTCACTAAAGAGACTATTATTGGGTGCTTCTCCCATCATCAGGCAAAGCAACTCCTTCAGCTCCCAATCTAACACAAATTTACATCCTTGGAATTACATCTAGTTTGAACCAAGCTTTAAAACCCTAAACTCAAGCTCCTAAGACCAATTGAGGAAACCCCTTATCATAACCACCAAGATCCAACAGTAACCAGCAACAGCATACAATCCAAAACATCAAACAAATTAATGATGCCAACCCACTAATTAACAACAAAATTAAAATTCATCTAACCCATAAAGGAAACACACCAAAATGATCAATAAATCGATATAAAAATACCAGGAAGTGGGAGAGATGAACGATGGTCCAAGCCATTCCAGGAGAACAATTTAAGACGGAGAGAACAACGAGCCAGGCGAAGAACAGGATTAAGATGTAGGTGGTCCAAACACCTGGATAAGTGAACCACTCCGTGTTCTTATTCAGATCCGTCGGCGGCGTCGCCTTCACGTAATAATTCGCCATCTTTTTTCTTCTTCTTTTCTCCCGAAGATAGATTTTCTTTGGAGCTGGAAAAATGGAATAGCAATCAACTTCACTATCTCAATAAACTTTATTTAGAGACCCCAAGAACTGTAATTTCATCAAACCCGAAAGAGAAGCTCTATGTATGTGTGTATATATATATATGGCTGTATCTATCTATAGTCTCTTCTCTTTAATCTATGGTAAGTGGCAACGATTATTATTATCTCAGTTTTGCCGAAATGACCAAAATAATAGTCCCTCATTTTATGAGCCATTTTTTTTATTTCACAATATAGTTAAATTTATAATTACAATCTTAATAATTATTATTATTATTATCATATATTTAATAAATTTATAAAAAAACATGAAATAAAATAATTTTCTATAATTTATAATTTAATACTAATAAAACTGTTTTATGAGAGGAAGATAGTAATAACAGGAATTGATGCAAGAAGATGTAATATAAATAATTATTCTTAAAAAATAAATTATCTATAAGAAATTTAACGATACATATCAAAAGAGCGTGCAAAAAAAAAAATCTTGTTCAATTTTTAGGGTTGATCATATAAATTAAATATATTTATCAATAATTTAAATCTATTTATTTCATTATTATTATAAAATGGTTACCAAACCAAATAAAATTTATATACCCTGTATTTAAATATGTAATATTAGATTTTTAAGACACCCTAAAATAAACTTTTTAACCCTAGTCGATTCGATCAATATATTATGTTATTTTAAATTTAATTACTTGTTAATCTTCTTTGTCTATATAACATTTATTTCAAATATTGTTTATTTAGTACAAGCATAATATATATTTTAATGTCGACGTTAGAGAATGGAGAAGTCAAAGGGCGAGTTCGAGAGGAGGCAGAGGACGAGCTCAGGAGGAGGATCTGGGGGTGAGAGAGAGCAATTTTTTATCCTTTGAAGTTAAAGAAGATATAATGGACGGATATAATGGACAGTGAAATTTATTTTAAATTTTGGACTGTTCTGATCGTTTATTAGGGTGAGCAGAAAATTCAAAATCAATTGTGTTTTGTTAATTAGATATTCAACACTTGGAAGCTACTACTACCTAAACATATGCCTAAAAATAGTGTAATTAATTGTTACAACTGCAATCGTTGAATAAGTGAGTCGTTAAAACTTTAAAACCTTCGTTTTCATATATAAATAGGAACAATTACATATAATAGTACATTTATAAAAGTAATTACAAAAATCATGCATTCATAAAATAATTACAAAAATATGACACTTCATCATATATATTTACAATACTAATATAATTAGGAGTCCTTAATTTAAGAGATTAATATTAATGGGCTGATATGGCAAAAGGGTATTTTTTTTGAAATGCGTGATAACTGCCATCTATACAACAATTAGTTTCCATATTTCTGAAAGACTCCCTTCTCGTGCAGTCTCTCTCCGCCCAAACTACTTCTCTCTCATCTCGAAGCCAATCGTTATCTTCCTTCTCCGCTGCCGCCGCAACACCACTGTCTCTCAACTCTGACAGAAAATTGACGTTAATCCTCTCAAAGGAACTAGAGATTTCTTTCCAGAATAGATGCGTCTCCGCAGTTGGATTTTTCACAACTTCAGAGAATTTTCACGAAGATTTGTACCAGATTTTGATTAGTTCTGGTTGTTGTTGTACTGTCCTTTTGAATTGTGTTTCATACTTTGGTTTTTGTTGAATATCCATAACCATTTGACATTGTTTGTTAGTTCGGGTGAGTCTGTAATGTTTATTGAAACTTTTGTAAATGAGATTACATATTTGATTATATTACCAGTGATTTGACATTATTTGTTGGTCCGTATTTGCTACTTCTAAGTTGTGTCTGATACATTATTTGAAAGGTGCAGTTGGTAACCAAACATACATAGAATGGTAACCATTGTATTTATTGGTAGTAACCAGATAGTTACAAGTTTGTATCAGGACATAATTCAAGTGTTAAATGTACATGTGAGAGTATACATGTGTTGCCTAAACTGGGTTGGATATACAGGTTGTTTCTGTTCTGGTTATCATTATTAAAACATGTTATGGTTACTTTCATATAACTATTGGTTACTTCTTTATTATGTTTTGGTTACTGTTATCTTATGGTTTGGCTACTATTATTGTGCCCTCAATGTGGGATTTTGGTTACTTTTATTTTTTATTCTGGTTAATATTTAATTGTTTAGTATACATGGATTGCCTAAACTGGGTTTCATTACATGATGTTTCTATTTTGGTTACCATTAAAAACTGTCCTGGTTACTATCATATAATTATGTGGTTACTGTTTTATTATGTTACATTATGGTTACTGTTATTAGTAACCAGATAGTTACAAGATTGTATCAAGACAAACATCAAGTGTTAAATGTACATGTGAGAGTATCTTATTTATCTAGTTGATGTATACTTATAAATTACATACTCATAAAAATTATCCGGAAATTGTACAGTTGGTATTTAAATCTGCATATAGAGGTAACCATTTTATTTTTTGTGAGTAACCAAATTTACATAAAATTGGTTCAGAACAATATCCATTAGTTATTTCAGTTGAAATGTTAAGTTGGTATCCAAACCTACATATATAGTAACCATTTTTGTTTTGTTAGTAACCAGATAATTATAAATTTGTATCAGGACTGTTATAAAATGTTAAATGTATATGTTTTATTTATACCCTTTCATCATGATAGAATAAGAAACTCCAATTAAGAGTTCTCATTTATATATATGATGGTCACTTATAGATTTATATTAAAATAAAAATAGTTCGAGAGGTGCAGTTGGTATCCAAACTAGCATATAAGGGTAACCATTTTAGTGGTTATTAGTAACCAAATAATTAAAAACTTATATTAGAACAGTTATCAAGTGCTTAATGTACATATGAGGGTTCCCATTTATCTAGCTCATGGATACTTTTAAATTATATAGTTATAAAAGTTATTTGGAAATGGTCCAGATGGTGGTTTAGTTGGTAACTAAATATGAATATAGAGGTAACTATTTTATTTTAGATGGGTAACCAAATTTACATAAAAATGTTTCAGACCAGTTACCAATTGTTTAATGTATATGTTTACTTTATATTGACAACTCATGATGGAATCAAAAATCAAAATATTAATCAATAACAATTTTGGTTACTGTACACCATCAAAAATGTTACCAACCATGTGGTTAATGGTTACTAACAGTAAATAATTATATATTTACACACTTTTTGTTTATGTTCCGTTGAAATAAAGCACAACCGGAATCATCTCCATTGTCTGACAACTGAATAAACATTGTAAAGTAACTAAATCAATATTAGACAGTAACAAAACTACATAATCTTAGTAACCAGAACATAAACCAAATTTTTACATGCAATTTTGAAGGCCTAAATGATAAAATTTGACCAAAAAACCATGCAGTTCACGAGCAAAATCCGACACTCCAAACTTGAATGAAATTACCAAATTGCCACTGGATCAAATCTTTCCATAACTGCAAAAAATATCAGTACTCATGTACATTAATATTATTCAGCAACCAAATAAACATTATACAATAACCAATTAAACAGTATACAACAACCAATATATATAATCAGATTAAAAGAAACAATTATAAAATACAATAACATTATACAATAACCAAATAAACACCTTACAGTATCTAAATACATATTAGACAGTAACCAACCTTTTAGTATATTTTTGGTTACTGTTTGCTTATGGTCTGTGAAGTAACCAACTCAATGTTAGACAGTAACCAAACTACATAATGTTAGTAATCAGAACATGAACTGGGGTAATATTATGCAGTAACCATTGTAATTTTACAAAGTAACCAAGTCAGCATTATATACTAACCAATCCAGATTAGACAGTAACCAATAGTTGCAAGAAGCTAGGTAACCAATGTATTTAATAAGTAATCATTAATATAAAAAACACAAGTAGAATAAACTTTAAAATTATAAAACAAGCAAATAAACATTATACATCAACAAAATCAATAAAAAACAGTAACCAATTTATATGTATTTAGTAACCAGAATATAAAATATATTTTCAAATGCATTTTGCATTGTCAATCATTCAACTGTATAATACTCAACAACATTGTAAATCAAATTTCAGATTATAAGCGATAGTCCACCGACCGGCATATCAGATGAAGCAACCTTTTAGTATGTTTTTGGTTACTGTTAGCTTATGGTCTGTAAAGTAACCAACTCAATGTTAGATGGTAACCAAACTACATAATGTTAGTAACTAGAATATGAACTGGGGTAATATTATGCAGTAACCATTGCAATTTTACACAATAACCAAGTCAACATTATATACTAACCAAATCCAGATTAGACAGTAACCAACAGTATAAGAAGGTAACCAATGTATTTAATAAATAATCATTAATATAAAAAACATCAGTAGAATAAATTTTAAAATTATAAAGCAAGCAAATAAACATTATGCAGTAACCAAATCAATAATAAACAGTAACCAATTTATATGTACTTAGTAACCAGAATATAAAACATATTTTCAAATGCAGTTTGCATTCAAAACATTCATTATTCTGACTTTGTGACCATTTAAAGAGGGAAAAAAATTTGAGAAAGGTAACCAATAGATGAATACGTAGTAACACGAGGTAACACTATGCATATAAATTGGAAACTCAAATACCTTAATCATGGTGATTTGTAATGAATTAACAATCAGTGTAGTATGATCAACAATCAGTGCAGTAAGTTTCTAGTTACAGATCTTGAAGTTGTTGTCGATCTTTTATGTTCTTCTCCGATCTCAGAGTTTCGTCGCGATAAGAGATTTCGTCTTCTCCGATAGATACGTAGTTGATCTGTTTTTCTGATATCAAAGTTGCATGTTTTGTCCAGTTGCTTGAATTTAGGTGCGGTTAGTTGGAATTATGAAAGTTGATAACTAATGTGTAGGGAGATAATGATAATGATCCTTAATTGTAGGGAGATAATGATCCCTAGTTTTAGCAACGTAATATTGTGTATGTTTTATTTTTGTAATTATGTTGTGTATATTTTATTTTTGTAAATACTTTCTAATTGTTGTATATTAGTGTAAAGGACCCATATAAATAATGGGCTAATCAACAACTTGGTACCATAACGGGCCACAAAATTTGGCCTATCAATAATTGACCATTAACTATAGACCTTAATGTGAATATTATTTGAAGGCAATTGGGCCACATAACATGAACACATAGATATGCACAACAGGCCAAGCCGATAAAATAGGTTTGTCAGGTCAGACTTTGGTCGTTGAGTTGTGGTCTAATTAGGCCTACAAGCTATGTCTAGATCAGTCTTGTGATTCCCCCAAAATTAGGTATACGTCACCCATCTTGGGTCATCAGATACATGGTATATAAATTCAAATACAACTGGCGTATACAATACGACAAAACATAACTGTGAGTTTGAATACAATTATTGTCTACTAGAGATTATAAAAACTCAAAAGGAGTCCTCACTACAATTATTATCACACTATTTCACAGAATAGTGAGAACTACTAATGCTATCCTCTGGACCATCACTCCGTTCCCCGACTCGTCCCAACTATATTCTCATTTCCTGAAGAGAACAGTGAAGAAAGGGTGAGATCAACTAGCCCAGTAAGAAATATTATGACTAAGATAATGCAGAATAAATTATCATTATTCTCCAACAATGTTAAACTGATAAAATATAATAGACATCAAGTTTAACTGCAGCGGAACAAGCAATCCATTAAAAGAGTCAAGTAGAAAATAAAATCTACTATCTTTTATGATTTAAAAGTTTTTCATCACTTTTATTGCTGAGACTCAGCTCAATAAATAATCCACATCATTAAATAATCCCTGCACTACAGGTCAAAGATATTCTTTAGTATCACGACCACGAATTATCTATGCACTACGGTCAAAGATAATCGTGTTTTCATCAACGGTCCTGATCATGCCATAAAATAATTCATCTTTGCTCCCTTGGCCGAAGAGAATTCATAGCCATAATCATACCAAAAATTGTCCATCAATGCACTACGGGCCAATGAGGACTTTTAATTTTCACATCATTTGTAACATTATGGTCATGATTACACCGCATAATTCCTGGTCATAATCATACCAAGTCCATCTATGCACTACAGGCCACAGATGACTTTCAACATAATATAAACATGAGGATAATGACACTGATATAAGAATTCAATAAAACAAGTTCAAGAATTAATTTATCCATGAACCAATAAATTTCAAATTGTCAACATGTTACTGCTTTGTAGAGTAAAATTCAAGAATGCTCAGAAGAATATTTTCATGGAAAGATACTGGATGAAGCGCAAATATCAAGGATATTTCACTAATTTCATGGAGTATAGAAGTCAAAATTTTATTCAACTGAGTATAATACAGAATGAAATAACAAAAGATATCACCATGCATTCGGTACTTCACATAGACGGTTATTCCAACAGAATAATAATAACGAAACCAGGTCAGGTGAAATTCACACCGACAGGATGTTCCAACAGAATAATAAATGCGGAACAATAAATGATGGAACCAGGTCCGGCGTATAGCACATACATGATATTCCGACAGAATAAAAAAGATGGAATAATTAAAATGGAACCAGGTCCGGCGTATAGCACAGACAAGATATCCTGACAGAATAATAAAGATAGAATAATAGAAAATGTCACCAAGTATAGGGTAGCCCGCGTATACAGGTTATTCCAACAGAACAATAAAGAAATGGAATAACAGAAGTTTTCTTCTTGAATACAAAAGAATAATATCCCTTACCGTAAAATAATACTTGATATAAGAGTAATGAAGTAGCAGAAACCTTTTCTTCTATCTCTCTATAGTTTCTCTCTCTAGAGTTCAGTGAATTCGTAAGAAAATAATGAAGGTATGAGCTTCTATTTATAGGAAAATGGAATGCATAGTAACCAATCCATGAACGGTTCAGATTAATTTACTTTAATCTGACGGTCCATATTTAAAGAAAAATCTTTTAAATAAAATATAATATATTCTATTTATATAAAAAGATTTTTATTATGCAAATACTATGCGGCACTATACAAACACTATGCATAATAAAATATAATATATTCTATTTATAGAATAATTTTAATAAAGTATTCTATTTTATATAAAAAAATTTACTATGCAAAATACTATGCATAATAGAATATAATATATTCTATTTATAGAATAACTTTAATAAAGTATTCTGTTTTATATAAAAAGATGTTTATATTTTATTACGTGAATAAAACAAAACTTCTAAATCAACAATAATTGAATCAAATAATGTGAGATACTATGCAGCAACTAGTGTAGCAATAATTGAACAAAACTGAGTGACTTCTCACATAAATATCAATAATCAATACCGTGTGCTACTATTCAACAACGCGTATTACTGTACTTTTACTACCGAGTAGTTCAACAGTATCAACGGTAAAACTTCCGCCGTTATTTTCAATAAAATATTTTTATCGTTTTCTCAATCCGACAATAATTCCGTTGTGGGGTCCACCAATGATTGTGTTGTCGTACGAATATTTTCTGTTTAAAACGAATATTCCCCGACCAATCAAATATAATATGACTACTTGCATACTTTGTAAAATTTATAAATATTACCCACAACTATAACATTATCTCAAATTCACACCATAATATAAAAAAATTATTTCGAGAAAATTAATTCTTTATTCATAAAATCTGGGGTTTCACAATCTCCCCTCCTTATGGAATTTCGCCCTCGAAATTTACGTACGTACCTGGTATGCCGAACAGGTGAGGATACCTTGACTTCATTTCAGATTCTAACTCTTGAGGTATAACCCTTGAGTGTTGGATACGATTCTTCTTATCCAAGATTTTAACACGAGATCTCATACGTTAAATTATCCGCTATCTCGTCCGATTCTAAATTAATAATATGGTTCGGGTCATCCACATATTTACGTAACATTGATACGTTAAAAACGTTATGAGCACGCGACATACTTGGTGGTAAAACGAGTCTATAAGCCACAGTTCCTACTCAATCGAGGATTTAAAATGGGCCAATTAAATCGAGGGTTGAGATTTCCTCTCTTCAGCAACTCTTGCTTCTAGAATAACGCTCTCTTGAACCTTCTTCTTCGCAAACATCAGATTCGGGTATGTAGCTCGAGTGTCTTTAACTTTATCGATTAAAGTCGATTTTACTCGTATATTCGTTATCTTCACGTGGGTCCCTAAAGTCTTTAACTCTATCTTCATCATTTGCAAGTTATACGAAATGAGTCTTTGTGTTAACAACATCGCACTTATAAACGCATACGATCTTCTACTCAACACGTCAGCTACTACGTTCGCTCTTTCACGATGATATTGAATAGTACAATCGTAATCTTCAACAGCTCGAGTTAACGTCTTTAGCGCATGTTACATTCGTTTTAGTTGAAGAAATATTTTGAGGGTTTAAGAAATAGGTTTTGCACCGGGGTCAATACAAAATTCGATTTCATGCTCTACGGGTAGGCTAAGAAGTTTTCAGGAATACGTCAAGAGATTTATTAATGATAGAAATATCATTCAAAACTGTTACTCTCATCCAAGACTTGGATAGTACGTCACATCGATACCAACTGTGACTTCTATCCCTTAACCTAGATGACACCTCACAATGATACCTATCAACTTGTCATCGTCATTCACGACGTCGCCTATAGAAAGTCTGGCTTCGGTGCATTCCACACAAGAAAGTCAACAACGAAAGGATCAGGGCTCTTTATTTATGGCTTGATATGACAATGATTGACTTTAATGGTTTGATTTCTTGAATTCGCATAACAGGTTGGTTAGGAATATGAAAGCTAACAACCTTACGAAAAGCATGATGAGTAGTTAACCAATCGATTCCTAAAATCGCATCAAAGGCAAGTATTTTCAAAGAGACAAGATCAACACGTAACGTGAAAATGTTGATTTGAACAAGATTTATAAATAATAGAGGTAACTAAGGTTTCTCCGAACTGAGTTTAAACAGATATATCAAAGTCTAACTTCTTCGGAGTTAACTTCAAACATTGAACACAACTAGGTGAAATAAAAGAGTGAGTAGAACCGGTATCTAACACTATATAGACTTCGTAAGAGCTTATGATTAACTTACCCGTGATAATTTTATTCAGGTTCCTCATCACGAGAAAAAAAACGCTCTCTCTTAAACTACCGGCTTTGGCTTGTCTGGGACATCCTTTGGCATCACTATCCCGGTTGGACTTGACTTCACCATACGACAAAATCGAGCTAGGTGACATTCTCTTCCGCAATTAAAATACGCTTTGGATTGTTGCGTATAGTTTGGACAAATGTGTCCCTCTTGTCCGCATTTGAAACATACGACCGATGTGCGTTCTTCTTCCTTTGAAACGGGTGCCGGTGCTGACGTCTTCACGTCATTGTTGAACTTTCTCTTCTTAAAATGTCCATTATTATTATCTTGGCCATGATTACCACCGAAATGGTTACCATTCTTAGCATGATAATATCCCCCACGATGGTTATCGTTTTTCTGATGACCGTTGCCACCGGTATGATTATTATCGTGTTGTTGGTCGTTGCATTTTGGTTATGCTGACTCATTATCGCGCTTCAATAACTGAGCCCTATTCACAACATCTGAATATAAACACAGTTTATGAGAGATAAGATATTGACGTATCTCAGGTTTCAAACCTCTTAAAAACATCCGCGTCATTCTCTCTTCATTATCAACTAAGTGGGACGCAAATCGGGACAACTCGGAAAACTTGACTTCGTACTGCGATACGGTCATATTGTTTTGCTCCAGTTTGATGAATTCTACCTCCTTCATGTGACGAATACTTTCAGGAAAGTACTTGTCATTGAATAATTCTTGGAACTTTTCCCAAAACATCTTGAGTGCGTCAGGCTGGGTACGTTTTACAGATTCCCACCAATGATCTCCTTCTTCAGGCAACATAAAGGTGGCGAATGGAACCTTTTGCCCCTCAGAGCATCCCAAGACATCAAATATCTTGGTGATCTGCTTTAACTACGTCTCCGCCTTAAGTGGTTCTGACTTTCCCAAAATCTCCAGTGGTCCCAACTCCTTGAATTGCTTAGCGGTGACCAATCGTGGGTTGCCATTGTTTCCTCCTGCATTATGAACAGGAGCCGTCTTCGCCTGATGTTGCATGAATTCTAAAAAGCTCTTAAACGTATCGGCATTCGTCAATTGATCAGTGTTGTTGTTTATAAAAGGATTATCTCCATCCTGTTGCACATTGTCCTGATTATTGATATGTGGAGAATCAACAGTCTCCTGTGCTCCATTGCTATTCTCAACATTCTCGAATGCCATTTTCAAACACTGCCACAAAACAAGGGTTAATTGACATGCAACATATTATCCCTATACTCTGACCGACCAATCAAATACTAAATAAACTTAGGTAGTTCATACTAGCAAAGAAATTCCCCGTCTCTCCCCTCCTAGTTCTAGTCTCACATCTTAGCCAAGGATCATATCCCTAAGCTTTGATACCAACTGTGATGCCCCAAAAATTAGGTATACGTCACCCATCTTGGGTCGTCAGATACATGGTACATAAAATTAAATATAACTTACTAATACAATTATCGTGTACAATACGACAAAACATAACTGTGAGTTTGAATACAATTATTGTCTACTAGAGATTATACAAACTTAAAAAGAGTCCTCATTACAATTATTATAACACTATTTCACAAAATAGTGAGGACTACTAATGCTATCCTCTGGACCATCACTCCGTTCCCCGACTCGTCTCAGCTATTTCTCATTTCCTGAAGAGAACAGTGAAGAAAGGGTGAGCTCAACTAGCCCAGTAAGAAATATTATGACTAAGATAATGCAGAATAAATTATCATTAGTCTCCAACAATATTAAACTGATAAAATACAATAGACATCAAGTTTAACTGCAGCGGAACAAGCAATCCATTAAAGGAGTCAAGTAGAAAATAAAATCTACTATCTTTTATGATTTAAAAGTTTTTCATCACTTTTATCGCTGAGACTCAGCTCAATAAATAATCCACATCATTAAATCATCCCTGCACTACAGACCAATGATATTTTTTAGTATCACGACCACGAATTATCCATGCACTACGGCCAAAGATAATCGTGTTTTCATCAACGGTCCTGATCATGCCATAAAACAATTCATCTTTGCTCCCTTGGCCGAAGAGAATCCATTGACATAATCATACCAAAAACTGTCCATCAATGCACTACGGGCCAATGAGGACTTTTAATTTTCACATCATTTGTAACATTATGGTCATGATTACACCACATAATCCCTGGTCATAATCATACCAAGTCCATCTATGCACTACAGGCCACAGATGACTTTCAACATAATATAAACATGAGGATGATGACAATGATATAAGAATTTAATAAAACAAGTTCAAGAATTAATTTATCCATGAACCAATAAATTCCAAATTGTCAACATGATACTGCTTTGTAGAGTAAAATTCAAGAATGCTCAGAAGAATATTTCCATGGAAAGATACTGGATGAAGCGCAAATATCAAGGATATTTCACTAATTTCATGGAGTATAGAAGTCAAAATTTTAATCAACTGAGTATAATACTGAATGGAATAACAAAAGATATCACCATGCATGCGGTACTTGGCATAGACGGTTATTCCAACAGAATAATAATAACGGAACCAAGTCAGGTGAAATTCACACCGACAGGATGTTCCAACAGAATAATAAATGTGGAATAATAAATGATGGAACCAGGTCCGGCGTATTGCACAGACAGGATATTCCGATAGAATAATAAAGACGGAATAATAAAAATGGAACCAGATCTGGCGTATAGCACAGACAGGATATTCTGACAGAATAATAAAGACAAAATAATAGAAGAATGCCACCAAGTATAGGGTAGCCCGCGTATACAGGTTATTCCAACAGAACAATAAAGAAATGGAATAACAGAAGTTCTCTTCTTGAATACAAAAGAATAATATCCCTTACCGTAAAATAATACTTGATATAAGAGTAGTGAAGTAGCAGAAAACTTTTCTTCTATCTCTCTATATAGTTTCTCTCTCTAGAGTTCAGTGAATTCGTAAAAAAATAATGAAGGAGTGAGCTTCTATTTATAGGAAAATGGAATGCATAGTAACTAATCCATGAACGGTCCAGATTGATTTACTTTAATCTGACGATCCATATTTAAAAAAAAAACTTTTAAATAAAATATAATATATTTTATTTATATAAAAAGATTTTTATTATGCAAACACTATTCGGGCACTATGCAAACACTATGCATAATAAAATATAATATATTCTATTTATAGAATAACTTTAATAAAGTATTCTGTTTTATATAAAAAGATTTTACTATGCAAAACACTATGCATAATAGAATATAATATATTCTATTTATAGAATAACTTTAATAAAGTATTCTGTTTTATATAAAAAGATGTTTCTATTTTATTACGTGAATAAAACAAAACTTTTAAATTAACAATAATTGGATCAAATAATGTGAGATACTATGCAACAACTATTGTAGCAATAATTGAACAAAACTGAGTGACTTCTCACATAAATATCAATAATCAATACCGTGTGCTACTATGCAACAACGCGTATTACTGTACTTTTACTACCGAGTAGTTCAACAGTATCAACGGTAAAACTTTCGCCGTTATTTTCAATAAAATATTTTTGTCGTTTTCTCAATCCAACAATAATTCCGTTGTGGGGTCCATCAATGATTGTGCCGTCGTACGAATATTTCCTGTTTAAAACGAATATTCCCCGACCAATCGAATATAATATGACAACTTGCATACTTTGCAAAATTTATAAATATTACTCACAACTATAACATTATCTCAAATTCACACCATAATATAAAAAAATATTTTGAGAAAATTAATTCTTTATTCATAAAATCTGGGGTTTCACAAGTCTTGTCTTTCATTTTTTTTCTTTTAATATTAAATATTAAATATAAGTTAAAAATATAAATTAATAAAATTTTGTAAAAATGATGCAAGATTTTTGAGATTTATTTTATTTTAACATTTTACTGCATAGCAATATAAGTTAAATGATTGTAATTTGTAACAAAAAAAAATGTATTCCTTTTAAATTAAAGGAAAATGTAAATTTGATGTAACTGGAATATAAAATAAGTTGATTTCCTAAATGTATGTCTACTATGCACAGTTTGTCTTCATAGAAAATATAATTTGAATACAATCTACTGCGATACATATGACTATAGATGCAAAATAAAATTAACTTACTGTAGATTATATTTTTATATTGTGAATATAAAATTAGTTTCTATTTTATTTTTTTAGAACTAGAATCAGTTGGACATATATTTTATAAAATTTAAATACACATATATCTTTTTCTTTGTAGTCATTAAACACTTGCATAGTTATACAAGTATTATTTCCAATTATTTTTCTAATTGCTTCATTAAATTAGTCTTTCAATTGTTACAACAGAATACCTAAAAAATAATCAAAATCATAAATCCCCCTAAGAATTTAGCATATCCAAATTAATGAAGAATTTGTTCTTCATTAATTTATCATAAGTTATTATTTACAATAAACTAACTTATTATTAATATTTAATCAACTAAGTAACTAACTTATTAATAATATTAAATATACTAAATAGTTCTATTCATTGAAGATGTATACTAATTAAATATATTTACAAGAAATCAAGAATGAATAATTAAAACTTTAAACTTTATTGATGTATTAATTAAAATCAATGTATTATAATTTACAAATTACAATAATGAATAAAAAAATTATATTTCATTGATGAATAATTATAACTTTAAAGTTTAAAAATTACAAATGACTGAATAAGGAATCATGTCAGGCCGGACCAAGCCTAAGGTCAGGCCAGGCCCAAAATCAAGTCAGATCAGACTTTTTAGTAAAGCAAGTCATGACATATTTTTTGTCTTAAAAAAGCGGCTTTTTAAAATTTTTCAATTAAGTCGGGCGTAATCGGATTAGACCTTGAACAAGTCGGTCTTTAACCAGACCAGACCAAAGTGAGACGGCAAGCCGCGAGCCTTTTGTACAACCCATTGGAATTTTGACTACAACTGATAAATTGAGATGAATATTTGATCACTAAATGATGAACGATGTATCTGACAATCTTATATATTAATTAGTGCATGGGTTGGCAGCTATATATATATATATATATATATATATATATATATATATATATATAACAAAACATGCAATTTGAACTCGGTTAATTAAATGAACTCATCATCAGCTCGGCCACCCATACGTACAATGCTAGCTCTAGCTCTAGCTCTAGCTCTAACTTGAGTCAGACACCACATATATTATTCATATGAACCATCGATCGTTTAACTAATGAGCTAAATGTATGTATGTATTATTCGAGCGAGGCTAGCTAGCTGGTTCATTAATTAACAAGTTGGAATTGAATTTAGACGAATCGAGCCTGACGAGCCACCTGATCACTCGGAGGCAGCCCAACACATGCAGTTCATTTACAGTTACAACCCTACTACTAATTAATTAATTAAACAAAAGTGGCCTAGCCTGGATGATCATATATAGTCATGCATGCATCATTCATCTTCATTACCCTAACATATATATATTATATATATATATATATATATATATATATATATATGTATTCAATTCATTACCTAGCTAGCCTAGCTAGCTAACAAAACAAAACCTTATATATAATGAATTGAATAACAAGCGTAAACATGCTCACAGTTCCCTTAATGCCATAAATTTTAAAATCCACTATGTTGGTCGTTAGAGGGAGTAGCGGCCAGGCAAAACGACAATGTTTTACCTGGCCGGTATTCCCTCTATCGGCCATCACAGTCGATTTTAAAATTTATTGTTGGCCGCTACTCCCTCTAGCGGCTGGGTTCTCATCTGGGCCATTAACTTCAATTTTGGACGGACCGTTAGCTGATAAAGGGTTAACAACTAACGTATTCCACGGATCATTTTTCATATATATATATATATATATATATGTATGTATATGCGTATATGTGTGTGTATTCACTACCCTAACATATATGTGTATACCTAAAAATTAATTTCATGATCTGGCCATGGCCATGGCCACTTGTTGCATTTATATATATTAATTAATGTCACATAAATTAAAAAAAGTAAGTAAACATTTATACGTACTAGCTACTAATTGTTGGCTGATCTCGATCGATCTGCATTGTTAATGCATGTGATCATGATAATATAATTATAACTTATCGAAAGCAAATATCAGCTAGCTAGCAAATTAAGCAGTATTAATTATAATAATTTACAAGCATATAATTTAGTCATTAATTAATAAACAATCTCAGCTAAGCAAGCGCATGCAAATGCTTTATATATATATATATATGATGGGCCGGGGACATCATCATATCACCATCATATATATATATATATATATGGGAGATGATCCATGGAAAACGTTAGATATTAACACTATTTCAACTAACGCTAATCTAGCCGTCCAATATTAGAGTTAATGGCTGAGATGAATGCCCAGCCGCTAGAGGGAGTAGCGGCCAGCAATAAATTAAAAAATCATCTCTGCTGGCCGCTAGAGGGAGTAGCGGCCAGTCAAAACGTCGACGTTTTGACTGGCCGCTACTCCCTCTAGCGGCCAGCAGAGATGATTTTTTAATTTGGCTCGACTGGCCGCTACTTCCCTCTAGCGGCCAGTAGAAATGATTTTTTAATTTGGCTCATGCTCCAGCCGCTAGAGGGAGTAGGGCCAACATTTTTTTTTGGCTTAATTACATTATCCTGATTATCCTCTCACATACTATTTATTAATCAATAAATAAAATAATAGGCTTAATTACATTATCCTGATTATCCTCTCACATACTATTTATTAATCAATAAATAAAATAATAAAAAATTATAAGAATAACTATAAGGATAATCAATAATTATCTTTATACTTATTAAGATAATTACTGATTATCTTTATAATTATCTTTATAATTTTTATTATTTTATTTTAGCTGATTATAAGTACTATGTATATGGATAATATCTTAATAAGTATAAAAGATAATTATTGATTATCCTTATAGTTATTCTTATAATTTTTTATTATTTTATTTATTGATTAATAAATAGTTTGTGAGATGATAAATCAGGATAATGTAATTAAGCCAAAAAAATTGTTGGCCCTACTCCCTCTAGCGGCTGGAGCATGAGCCAAATTAAAAATCCTTTCTACTGGCCGCTAGAGGGAGTAGCGGCCAGTCGAGCCAAATTAAAAAAATCATCTCTGCTTGGACGCTAGAGGGAGTAGCGGCCAGTCAAAACGTCGACGTTTTGACTGGCCGCTACTCCCTCTAGCGGCAGCACCGCAGAGATGATTTTTTAATTATTGAAGATGGCCGCTACTCCCTCTAGCGGCGGGGCATTCATCTCAGCCATTAACTGCTAATATTCGGACGGCTAGATTAGCGGTTAGTTGAAATAGTGTTAATATCTAACGTTTTCCATGGATCATCTCTCCCATATATATATATATATATATGATGGTGATATGATGATGTCCCCGGCCCATCATATTATATATATATAAAGCATTTGCATGCGCTTGCTTAGCTGAGATTGTTTATTAATTAATGACTAAATATATGCTTGTAAATTATTATAATTAATACTGCTTAATTTGCTAGCTAGCTGATATTTGCTTTCGATAAGTTATAATTATATATCATGATCACATGCATTAACAATGCAGATCGATCGAGATCAGCCAACATTAGTAGCTAGTACGTATAAATGTTTACTACTTTTTTTAATTTATGTGACATTAATTAATATATAAATGCAACAAGTGGCCATGGCCATGGCCAGATCATGAAATTAATTTTTAGGTATACATATATGTTAGGGTAGTGAATACACAAACATATAGCATATACATACATATATATATATATAATATATGAAAAATGATCCGTGGAATACGTTAGTTGTTAACCCTTTATCAGCTAACGGTCCGTCCAAAATTGAAGTTAATGGCCCAGATGAGAACCCAGCCGCTAGAGGGAGTAGCGGCCAACAATAAATTTTAAAATCGACTGTGATGGCCGATAGAGGGAATACCGGCCAGGTAAAACATTGTCGTTTGCCTGGCCGCTACTCCCTCTAACGACCAACATAGTGGATTTAAAATTTATGGCATTAAGGGAACTGTGAGCATGTTTACGCTTGTTATTCAATTCATTATATAAGGTTTTGTTTTGTTAGCTAGCTAGGCTAGCTAGGTAATGAATTGAATACATATAATAGATATATATATATATATATATATATAATATATATATGTTAGGGTAATGAAGATGAATGATGCATGCATGACTATATATGATCATCCAGGCTAGGCCACTTTGTTTAATTAATTAATTAGTAGTAGGGTTGTAACTGTAAATGAACTGCATGTGTTGGGCTGCCTCCGAGTGATCAGGTGGCTCGTCAGGCTCGATTCGTCTAAATTCAATTCCAACTTGTTAATAATGAACCAGCTAGCTAGCCTCGCTCGAATAATACATACATACATTTAGCTCATTAGTTAAACGATCGATGGTTCATAGAAATATATGTGGTGTCTGACTCAAGTTAGAGCTAGAGCTAGAGCTAGAGCTAGCATTGTACGTATGGGTGGCCGAGCTGATGATGAGTTCATTTAATTAACCGAGTTCAAATTGCATGTTTTGTTATATATATATATATATATATATATATATATATATATATATATATAGCTGCCAACCCATGCACTAATTAATATAAGATTGTCAGATACATCGTTCATCATTTAGTGATCAAATATCATCTCAATTTATCAGTTGTAGTCAAAATTCCAATGGGTTGTACAAAAGGCTCGCGGCTTGCCGTCTCACTTTGGTCTGGTCTGGTTAAAGACCGACTTGTTCAAGGTCTAATCCGATTACGCCCGACTTAATTGAAAAATTTTAAAAGCCGCTTTTTAAGACAAAAAATATGTCATGACTTGCTTTACTAAAAAGTCTGATCTGACTTGATTTTGGGCTGGCCTGACCTTAGGCTTGGTCCGGCCTGACATGATTCCTTATTCAGTCATTTGTAATTTTTAAACTTTAAAGTTATAATTATTCATCAATGAAATATAATTTTTTTTCATTATTGTAATTTGTAAATTATAATACATTGATTTTAATTAATACATCAATAAAGTTTAAAGTTTTAATTATTCATTCTTGATTTCTTGTAAATATATTTAATTAGTATACATCTTCAATGAATAGAAATATTTAGTATATTTAATATTATTAATAAGTTAGTTACTTAGTTGATTAAATATTAATAAAGTTAGTTTATTGTAAATAATAACTTATGATAAATTAATGAAGAACAAATTCTTCATTAATTTGGATATGCTAAATTCTTAGGGGGATTTATGATTTTGATTATTTTTTAGGTATTCTGTTGTAACAATTGAAAGACTAATTTAATGAAGCAATTAGAAAAATAATTGGAAATAATACTTGTAAACTATGCAAGTGTTTAATGACTACAAAGAAAAAGATATATGTGTATTTAAATTTTATAAAATATATGTCCAACTGATTCTAGTTCTAAAAAAATAAAATAGAAACTAATTTTATATTCACAATATAAAAATATAATCTACAGTAAGTTAATTTATTTTGCATCTATAGTCATATGTATCGCAGTAGATTGTATTCAAATTATATTTCTATGAAGACAAACTGTGCATAGTAGACATACATTTAGGAAATCAACTTATTTATATTCCAGTTACATCAAATTTACATTTTCCTTTAATTTAAAAGGAATACATTTTTTTTGTTACAAATTACAATCATTTAACTTATATGCTATGCAGTAAAATGTTAAAATAAAATAAATCTCAAAAATCTTGCATCATTTTTACAAAATTTTTAATTATATTTTTAACTTATATTTAATATTTAATATTAAAAGAAAAAAAATGAAAGACAAGACTTGTGAAACCCCAGATTTTATGAATAAAGAATTAATTTTCTCAAAATATTTTTTATATTATGGTGTGAATTTGAGATAATGATAGTTGTGAGTAATATTTATAAATTTTGCAAAGTATGCAAGTTGTCATATTATATTCGATTGGTCGGGGAATATTCGTTTTAAACAGGAAATATTCGTACGACGGCACAATCATTGATGGACCCCACAACGGAATTATTGTTGGATTGAGAAAACGACAAAAATATTTTATTGAAAAAACGGCGAAAGTTTTACCGTTGATACTGTTGAACTACTCGGTAGTAAAAGTACAGTAATACGCGTTGTTGCATAGTAGCACACGGTATTGATTATTGATATTTATGTGAGAAGTCACTCAGTTTTGTTCAATTATTGCTACAATAGTTGTTGCATAGTATCTCACATTATTTGATCCAATTATTGTTAATTTAAAAGTTTTGTTTTATTCACGTAATAAAATAGAAACATCTTTTTATATAAAACAGAATACTTTATTAAAGTTATTCTATAAATAGAATATATTATATTCTATTATGCATAGTGTTTTGCATAGTAAAATCTTTTTATATAAAACAGAATACTTTATTAAAGTTATTCTATAAATAGAATATATTATATTTTATTATGCATAGTGTTTGCATAGTGCCCGAATAGTGTTTGCATAATAAAAATCTTTTTATATAAATAAAATATATATTTTATTTAAAAGTTTTTTTTTAAATATGGATCGTCAGATTAAAGTAAATCAATCTGGACCGTTCATGGATTAGTTACTATGCATTCCATTTTCCTATAAATAGAAGCTCATCCTTCATTATTTTTTTACGAATTCACTGAACTCTAGAGAGAGAAACTATATAGAGAGATAGAAGAAAAGTTTTCTGCTACTTCACTACTCTTATATCAAGTATTATTTTACGGTAAGGGATATTATTCTTTTGTATTCAAGAAGAGAACTTCTGTTATTCCATTTCTTTATTGTTCTGTTGGAATAACCTGTATACGCGGGCTACCCTATACTTGGTGGCATTCTTCTATTATTTTGTCTTTATTATTCTGTCAGAATATCTGTCTGTGCTATACGCCAGATCTGGTTCCATTTTATTATTCGTCTTTATTATTCTATCGGAATATCCTGTTGTGCAATACGCCGGACCTGGTTCCATCATTTATTATTCCACATTTATTATTCTGTTGGAACATCCTGTCGGTGAATTTCACCTGACTTGGTTCGTTATTATTATTCTGTTGGAATAACCGTCTATGAAGTACCGCATGCATGGTGATATCTTTTGTTATTCCATTCAGTATTATACTCAGTTGATTAAAATTTTGACTTCTATACTCCATGAAATTAGTGAAATATCCTTGATATTTGCGCTTCATCCAGTATCTTTCCATGGAAATATTCTTCTGAGCATTCTTGAATTTTACTCTACAAAGCAGTATCATGTTGACAATTTGGAATTTATTGGTTCATGGATAAATTAATTCTTGAACTTGTTTTATTAATTCTTATATCATTGTCATCATCCTCATGTTTATATTATGTTGAAAGTCATCTGTGGCCTGTAGTGCATAGATGGACTTGGTATGATTATGACCAGGGATTATGTGGTGTAATCAACCATAATGTTACAAATGATGTGAAAATTAAAAGTCCTCATTGGCCCGTAGTGCATTGATGGACAGTTTTTGGTATGATTATGTCAATGGATTCTCTTCGGCCAAGGGAGCAAAGATGAATTGTTTTATGGCATGATCAGGACGTTGATGAAAACACGATTATCTTTGGCCGTAGTGCATGGATAATTCGTGGTCGTGATACTAAAAAATATCATGGTCTGTAGTGCAGGGATGATTTAATGATGTGGATTATTTATTGAGCTGAGTCTCAGCGATAAAAGTGATGAAAAACTTTTAAATCATAAAAGATAGTAGATTTTATTTTCTACTTGACTCCTTTAATGGATTGCTTGTTCCGCTGCAGTTAAACTTGATGTCTATTATTTTATCAGTTTAATATTGTTGGAGACTAATGATAATTTATTCTGCATTATCTTAGTCATAATATTTCTTACTGGGCTAGTTGAGCTCACCCTTTCTTCACTGTTCTCTTCAGGAAATGAGAAATAGCTGAGACGAGTCGGGGAACGGAGTGATGGTCCAGAGGATAGCATTAGTAGTCCTCACTATTTTGTGAAATAGTGTATAATAATTGTAATGAGGACTCTTTTGAGTTTGTATAATCTCTAGTAGACAATAATTGTATTCAAACTCACAGTTATTTTTGTCGTATTGTACACGATAATTGTATTAGTAAGTTATATTTAATTTATGTACATGTATCTGACGACCCAAGATGGGTGACGTATACCTAATTTTTGGGGCATCACAGTTGGTATCAAAGCTTAGGGATATGATCCTGGCTAAGATGTGAGACTAGAACTAGGAGGGAGAGACGGGAATTTCTTGCTAGTATGACTACCTAAGTTATTTAGTATTTGATTGGTCGGTCAGAGTATAGGGATAATATGTTGCATTGTCAATTAACCCTTGTTTTGTGGCAGTGTTTGAAAATGGCATCGAGAATGTTGAGAATAGCAATGGAGCACAGGAGACTGTTGATTCTCCACATCAATAATCAGGACAATGTGCAACAGGATGGCGATAATCCTTTTATAAACAACAACACTGATCAATTGACGAATGCCGATACGTTTAAGAGCTTTTTAGAATTCATGCAACATCAGGCGAAGACGGCTCCTGTTCAATGCAGGAGGAAACAATGGCAACCCACGATTGGTCACCGCTAAGCAATTCAAGGAGTTGGGACCACGGAGATTTTGGGAAAGTCAGAACCACTTAAGGCGGAGACGTAGTTAAAGCAGATCACCAAGATATTTGATGTCTTGGGATGCTCTGAGGGGCAAAAGGTTCCATTCGCCACCTTTATGTTGCCTGAAGAAGGAGATCATTGGTGGGAATCTGTAAAACGTACCCAGCCTGACGCACTCAAGATGTTTTGGGAAAAGTTCCAAGAATTATTCAATGACAAGTATTTCCTGAAAGTATTCGTCACATGAAGGAGGTAGAATTCATCAAACGGAGCAAAACAATATGACGTGTCGCAGTACGAAGCCAAGTTTTCCGAGTTGTCCCGATTTGCGTCCCACTTAGTTGATAATGAAGAGAATGACGCGGATGTTTTAAGAGGTTTGAAACCTGAGATACGTCAATATCTTATCTCATAAACTGTGTTTATATTCAGATGTTGTGAATAGGGCTCAGTTATTGAGCGCGATAATGAGTCAGCATAACCAAAATGCAACGACCAACAACACGATAATAATCATATCGGTGGCAACGGTCATCAGAAAACGATAACCATCGTGGGGGATATTATCATGCTAAGAATGGTAACCATTTCGGTGGTAATCATGGCCAAGATAATAAAATGGACATTTTAAGAAGAGAAAGTTCAACAATGACGTGAAGACGTCAGCACCGCACCCGTTTCAAAGGAAGAAGAACGCACATCGGTCGTATGTTTCAAATGCGGACAAGAGGGACACATTGTCCAAACTATACGCAACAATCCAAAGCGTATTTTAATTGCGGAAGAGAAGGTCACCTAGCTCGATTTTGTCGTATGGTGAAGTCAAGTCCAACCGGGATAGTGATGCCAAAGGATGTCCCAGACAAGCCAAAGCCGGTAGTTTAAGAGAGAGTGTTTTTTTTCTCGTGATGAGGAACCTGAATAAAATTATCACGGGTAAGTTAATCATAAGCTCTTACGAAGTCTATAGTGTAGATACCGGTTCTACTCACTCTTTTATTTCACCTAGTTGTGTTCAATGTTTGAAGTTAACTCCGAAGAAGTTAGACTTTGATATATCTGTTTAAACTCAGTTCGGAG